>PVJC01005311.1:0-22996 GCA_004026665.1 Murina feae
CCCACGGCTGCTACTTCCCACTGGCAATCAAGGGCTGCCATGAACCTCCTGCCCCAGGAAACTCTGAGCATCTCCAAGGAAAAAGCAGGAATGAATCCGATAAGCCAACGGGGTTCTCTCACAACAGATTTATTTGCTGAACCTTTGTGCCGAGCCTTGATGGACATGCAAGAGGATGAATTTGGGGCCTTACAGTCTTGGGACTCACGCAGCTCCCAGGCATCACCCAATCAAGGCACTTTCCCAGCAGCTGGGCAACACCTGGGACCCCAATAACTCCAAGACAGCCTGGAAACAGCTGCAGGCTAATGCCCTGAGCACACTCTGAGCACCCATGTGCAGAGGGAAGCCTCTGGCCAGCCTGGTCTGGGCCCAAACTCCCACCCAAGGCCGGCTATACTCAATCTCCCCACCTCTCTCAGGCCTCCTGGTGACCTAGGATTAGATGAAGGCAGCTGGGAGGGGCCTTCAGCTACCATCCTCCTTATTCACCCAGAAGCAAATTCCCAGCCTGCGAGCAGCAGCGCAACGAGCCAGCATGGGGAAGGCCTGATGCTTCCAGGGCCCAGCAGTGAGTGCTTGGAGCCCCCTGGACATAGCTTGGCCCTGGAACCCCCGCTCAGCCAGCTGTATTTCTTTGGTTTAGGGGTAGCCCGAAGCCAAGGATCAAAACAAGCCTTTTACGCCCTCCCAAGTTCTCAAGCCTGGCCTCAATGTGTCTACTGAAGGCCTCCCTGCCAGGTAACTTGTGGGGGTCTCCAACCCACAAACGACCTAAAGCACAAAGCAGTTCTCAAGCACAGGAGCACCCGCCATGGCTCCCCCGCTGACTGCGCGGTGCTTCTGAGCATATAAGGCTGGTTCACGTCCAGCCTCACACCTGCTCTTGTGCAGAGGAGGGCCAGGAGACCCCACTGCACAGATGGGGAGCACAGGGCTCTGAGAAGGAGGTCCCTCACCCAGGGACGCCCAGGAGTCAGCAAGCTGTGGAAATCACAGCAGCTGTGTCACCGCAGGTGCTCAGGAATCACTCGTCAAATAAATGTCTCAGTAAATGCTTCAAATACAGTCAAAACATCGTTTTAGAAGGAAATAATAGAGCCAAGAACTTAACTGCCCGTGTTTCTGGCTGGAGCCACTGCCTTGATTCTGTGCCCCCTTCCCCCGCCCCCAAATCTGGCTCGACAGGGGTTCCACGGAGAGAAACCCCAGTCCTACAAACGCCCTTTACCCCATATCTCATCTAACCCCTCACATCAGCCCTAGAGGGTTGGGCTAAGGGCCCCTCTTTGCAGACAGGGAAGGTGAGGCCTGGAGAGGGGACACTTGAGCCCAAGACACCTCCCCCACTCCTGACTCTGAAGGTTCCCGGCCTGGTCTTCTCCCCAGCACCCCACAAGCCCCGGGGGGCCACTCCCTAATCCGCCTTCTTGGTTTTCTTCCTCCTGGAGCCCTCACTCAGCTCCTCCTTGGACTTCGTGGCCATGGCGGAGTGCGGGGAGCCCGGCCCACTGCCACCGTGCACCCCTCCGTGGGCCCCGCCGTGGTTGTCATGGTGATGGTCACCCACCAAGGCCGTCCCAAACAGCACGGGACAGATATAGCCCTCCAGAACATCGAAAGGGGAGCTGTGGGAGTGAGTGGCTGTCAGGAACACCTGAGGAGGGGTGGCAGGGGGACAGGAGGACAGCAGAGCGACAGAGAGAGATGGAGAGAGAAAGCCAGGGGGGTGGGGAGAGAAGATCAGCTAGATCAAGGTCAGCGATAGGCCGCACCCAGCCCTCTGGCTGCATAACCCCTCACCCTCAGGAGGGTGACCAGCTGTCCCAGGATGTGGAACTTTCGATGCTAAAACCCAGACCGTGCTGGGCTCAGCAGGACAGCTGGCCACTGTCCCCGGAAGTACTCCCACACCTGGGCTCAGGGAGGAGCGCTGCTTGGCCTGGGGTCACTAAATCTCTTGATGGCTCAGGTCTTTGCACCTCTGTACCAGCTCCACAGGGAGGAAGGAGAATGGGGCCCCTCAAGACTCCTCCTGGGGGGTAGGGAGACCCCAACTCAAGGCCTGACGATCAGACCAGCACCATTCTTGGTCTAGCCCGGCATCCTGAGGGCACCTTCCCTGCATCTTTTCCCTCTACTCTTCACACCCAAGGCACGCAGACCCTGCACACTCCTGGCCCCCTCTCGGCGTTTCCTAGGCCGGGCCTTCTGCTGGGAAAGACTTCTTCCCTCACTCCCTAGCCCACCTGCTGGACACTGCTCTTCACAGACCCCCTCCATGCACAGACCTACAGGCGAGGTCCCAGCCTCCATCCCCACTTAGGGGTCTCCCTCCATTCTTGGACAGGAAAGCGCAGGTGGGCGTGGGTCAGGACAGGAAGGCTTACCTTACAGGACACCATGAACATGGTGAAGATAAAGATGAGGCTGGCTTTGGACACCGGGAGCCAGCGGGTCTGCTGGAGGGTGAAGAGGACAGCTCCGTACAGGCTGGCCTTGGTAGGGCTGGAGGGGACAGCCATGGTTACTGGGAGGCATGGCACAGCTCAGGCCTTTGTACCTCTGTCCCAGACCCCCTTCTCTGCCTGCCCCCGGCCGGCCCCAGCTCCCATGGGCTGAGTGTGAAATGGGAAAAGACCCACATGGCGTGGAGGAGATGGTGTCTCTGTGCACTGAAGGGTTAACTTGGCTCGGAGAGAGATCTGGCCTTTGTCTCTGGAGCCTGGGAGGTGTCCTCTAAGCACTGGGGGTGTCCTATGTGACAGGAGCCTTTGTTTACTTGGGGACTTTCAGTCATAAGAGGGAGGAAGAGTGTGATTTACAATATGGATCTTGGGCCGTGTGGTATCAGCTCAACTTTTAGGGAAGCTGGAGGCTGAGGTCAGCGATGTCTGTGTCACTGATTCCCAATACACCCCGGGACACCAGAGTCTGGAAGTTTGCTGTGACTATTCAGTGCACAGAGACACGCGTGGGTGGATGCTGGGAGAAACAGGCGCTGTCCACACGGCTCCCCCGAGAGGGGACAGCCAGGAGCTCAGCCTGGGCTCCCCTAGAAGCTGCCCCAGGTGTAGCTTACCTTGGCTCGTTTTAATCTGTATCCTGTAATAAAACGTAACCCCGAGCAAAAGGGCTTTGCCGAGTTCTGAGTCCCAGTGAGTCATTAAACCTGAGGGTGGTCTTAGGGACCCCCACACAGCACACTCCCCAGGATGTGGGATTACAGTAAACCATTTTTCTTAGCTTTCTTTTTCTCTCCCTTGCAGGCTAGGTTTCTAAGATTTTAACTTGTTGCAAGAGACAGACCCATGACTTCTGCTCCTGATGTCTGCCACTCGTCACATGTACCTAACGATGATATTTCCAAAGCACTCACTGGGGACCAGGCCCAGGGGGCTATGTCTGTGATTCCATGGAACCCTCCCTCTCAGCTGATGAGGCAGACATAGAATCCGAGAGGGGAAGCCACTTGCCTGCCTAGCAGCAGGCGATGCAACCATCTGGGCCCTATTTCTCTGTCAGCGAATGGAGAGTGGGAACAGACTTCTCGTGGAGATGAACCGAGATAAAACCACATTTTCCAAAGTGTAAAACAATAGGCAACTGCCGTTGGTCTATGGGTAAACCTTTTAATTTTGTCATAACTTAATAGCTATAGTCTTACTTATTGTAGATCGGGAGAACATTGAACTGGCCTGACCCTGTGAGGTCTTTTAAAAATGCATTGGGCTAAATGTAGTGCGGGGTTCTGGGTTAGGTCCTAGATGCTGCAGTCTGGCCCTGCCCGCCAGTCTCCACTTACCTGGTAGCTCCAGCCACGTTCCCCACTCCATGCCCCATGCTCCCCACCCACTTGTGCATGCCTATCCCACAGAACCAGGTGGAATCGTTGCTGTTTTTCTGACTTGATGGAAGTGATGGCCTCTGAACAGAGGCTCCTTCTTTGCCAGAAAACTCCTATTCACTCTTCAAAACCCAAATCAAGTATCTAACTTCCCCGCATCTCTGCCTGCCACTGTCCCCTAGGCAGAGTTGTGGTTCCCTCTCTGGGTTCCCCCAGACATGTCCTCTGGAAGCTTCTGGAAGGCAGAATCAGGGGCTGAACCTCCAAGTTACCAGAAGTATCCAATGCAGGGTCAGGTCCAGGGGGCACAGGAGGAACAGACAGGGAGGACAGGGTACTCACAAGGACATGTGCAAGATCTCGTTGGCCTCTGGCTTCCAGACCCCTCGGAGCAGCTGCTCAAAGTTGGACATGAGGGCAACACCAGAGCCTACGAAACAGGGTGCTTCTGAACGAACCCGCCACCCGCAAGGAAGCAGACTCTCCGCTCCTGCAGTCCTCTCCAGGGGGACAACGAGCCGGGGTGTATGAGGATCAGTGGCAGGTGAGGAAACATGCTCAGAGCAGGCAGAGTTGGGCCGAAGGTTGCACAGCAGCATATTTGGAGCAAAACAAGCATGAAGGAATCGAGCTAATACCCCACCTGAAAGGCTTGGACCAACCCGGGCTGTCTGCCCTGAGCCTTCCAATCCAGGACCCTGAGCTGTGTCTGAGGCTTCCAGGGGCCCCGACACACAGCCTCTCTCCTCAGGACTCTGAGCTCCCAATCTTTCTCGAGCCACTTGCCCTCTGGGAGGCATCCTATATGCCCGGGGAATTAGTACAAGCTTTGTGGAGACACCATGATTGCATCTCCAGGAGCGGCTGTGAGCTGAGGTTCCTGACACGCACCACTGCACCAGGGGTTCAAAACTGAGGTGACTTTGTCTCCCGAGGAGGCATTTGGCAACGTCTAGAGACATTTTTTGGTTGTCACAACTCGGGAGGAGGCTGTGCTCTTGGTGGGTGGGGGCCAGGGATGCTGCTCAACACCTGGCCACTCATAGGACGGCCCCTCACCGCAGAGAATGACCCAGCACCAAATGCCAGAAGTGCCGCAAGTGAGAAACCCTGCTCTGGGTATCAGCTGTCATTGTTTCATCATTGTCCTATTTACCTTTGACAGTTAAACCTCTGGAAGAATCTTCTCATTTGCTCTAAAGGTGTGGGCTAATGGGGAGCCTGGACCCCTGCAGCAGTCCTGACACCCCTCAGCCTGGCTGCCCAATACAGACCACTGGACCAGGGTTCTCAACTGAGTGATTTTCGGTTGTCATCATGATGGTCCTGTTTACCTTTGACCCAGCCCGTGGCAATCATGATGAACCACCCGTGGTGGTAGTGGTGATGCGCGTGGTGGATGCCCACAGCGATCTTTCGGACCCTCACCACCTCCTTCATGGCCACAAAGATGAGTTTCACAGGTAGGAAGCAGACACACTTGTAAAAGAGGTCCAGGGGACAGAAGAAGATCAGGTACCTTCGGGGAGAGAGTGCCAAGTATCAGGGGGAGAGATTCTGGGGGCCCTGGGAGGTGAGGTTGTATCCTTCTTGCGTGCCTGGCATAGGACAGAGCCGAGCAGCAGAGCAGTGCCATCAGGGCCACTGTGGAGGTTGTGCTGTTGGATCCCAGGCCCTTCCGCCTCCCGCCTCCCACCTCTCTGGTGAATGGGTCGCCTCTGCCCTCAGCTCTGCTCTCCCATGCCCTGCCAGCCTGGCAATGCTTACCAGACAGCGGAGGCCAGCAGGACGCTGGAGTTGTTGCTGAAGTAGTCAATCAGGGGCTCCCCGAGGAGCAGATCGGCCAGGATATAACTGCCGAAGCAGTGCAGCATGGCACACAGCCAGGACGCGATGGGGTGGCGCCGGGCCAGCTCCACTGCTCCTGGGAGGCAGGGAGACAAGGGGGTGGAATCGTAAAGGATTTGGTAGCAGGTGTCAGAATTCCCTTTCTTTTTAAGGCTGAATAATATTCCAGACAGGCACAGAGAAGGCGTGTGAACTGAACTGTGGACCTCAGGAAGATAAATTGTCCAGTCGGTGTGGCTCAGTTGGTTGAGTACTGTCCCAGGCACCAAAAGGTCACCAGTTCGATTCCCGGTTAGGGCACAAGCCCAGGGTGTGGCCTCGATCCTCAGTAGGGGACGTGCAGGAGGCAGCCGATCAATGTTTCTCACATAGACATTTCTCTCCCTCTCTCTCCCTCTCCCTTTCTCTCTCTCTAAACATCAATAAAAATATTTTTTTAAAAAGTCCATGTTCATAATCATCAAAAGGTGGAAACATCCTCAGTGTCCATCAAATGATATATAGATACAAAATGCGACCTATCCATATAATGGAACATTATTCAGCCTTAAAAAGGAATGAAGTCCTGCCCTAACTGGTTTGACTCAGTGGATAGAGCGTCAGCCTGCGAACTGAAAGGTCCCAGGTTTGATTCTGGTCAAGGGCATGTACCTTGGTTGCAGGCACATCCCCAGTAGGGCGTGTGCAGGAGGCAGCTGATCAATGTATCTCTCTCATCGATGTTTCTGACTCTCTATCCCTCTCCCTTCCTCTCTGTGAAAAATCAATAAAATATATTTTTTTTTAAAAAAAAGAGAAAAAAAGGAATGAAGTCCTTATTGGAGTGATTACTTTGTAAGGTAGATAAGTATCTAATCACTACGTTGTACATATGAAAAGAATAAAGTCTTTGCAGGGGAGAGGGAGAGAGAGAGAAACACTGATGTGAGACACATTGATTGGTTGCCTCCTGCATTCATCCTGACTGGCTGGTGACTGAACCTACAATGCAGGTACGTGCCCTTTGACCGGGAATCAAACCTTCAACCCTTCAGTGTGCAGGCCAGTGCTCTAACCACTGGGCACATTGACCAGGGCAGGAATGAAGTCTTGATAGATACTAGAACATAGATGAGTCCTGAACACATGCTAAGTGAAAGCAGCCAGATACAAAAAGCCATAAGACTATATATTGAAGGATACCATTTATATGAAATGTCCAGAGCAGGTAAATCCATAGAAACAGAAAGCAAATTAGTGATTGGCAGGGATTGGGGGGGGGGGGGAGGTAATGGGGAGTGACAGTTAATAGCAATGGGATTTCCTTTTGGGGTGATGAAAATGTCCTAAAACTTATATATTACATGTAGATGGAAATACAGAGGTGGGAAAAGTAGGTTTACATATGAGAGTACACAAAACAGAGTTTATTCTTGTATTGTTATTAATCATTGTATTGTTTATTTGTATTACAAATGTAAATCTACTTTTGCCCACCCCTGTATATAACATGGCCTTTACATTCATCTCTTTCACTGAGCACAATATTTTTTAAAATATTCATTTTTTGCTGTTGTATAATGTTCTATCATAGAACTAGATCATAAGTTATTTAACCACTAGGGGTGCGGTGCCTTCTCACAGTCTGGGACCCCTTGGGGGATGTCCACCTGCTGGTGTGCCTGGCCAGCCTGGGTGAGGGGCTAATGGCTGTTTGCAGGCTGGCCAAGCCCCCCCAGTAAGAACCCTCACCCCATGGGGATGTGGCCAGCCTGGATGAGGGGCTGAGGGCTGTTTTCAGGCTGCCCACAGCTCCCATTGACCCAACATCCCAGTGAGGCTGGCTGGAATCAGGTTTCTGGGGTTTATTTATCTTCTATAATTGAAACTTTGTTGCCTTGAGCAGAGGCCCGGCCAGCCTAGGCAGGGAGTTGCAACAGAAGCCTCCTGTTTGCTCTAGCTCAGTGGCTGCCGGCTGCCATCTTGGCTGGGTTAATTTGCATACAATCACTCTGATTGGCTGGTGGGTGTGGCTTGGCTGGTGGGCGTGGCTAGTAGCCCATTGCAGGAAGATTCCTGCAAAAATAGGGCTTCCTGAGCCAGAGTGAAGCTGAGAAGGGAGTGAAGCCCGCCTTGGCTCCCACCTCTGTTGCCTCGGTTTCCTCCCATCTCTGCTGCCTTGGCTCCCTTCTCTGCCACCCCAATTCCTGTCTCTGCTGCCTTGGCTCACCTCCCCCCCCACTTCTCTCTCCCTTCTTCACCATCTCCGCTTGGCTCCCTTCTGCAGCACTTGACTTCCTTCTACACTGTCTTTAGTCTTCACTCTCCTGTGTATGCAAATTAACCGCCATCTTTTAAAAAATATTTTATTGATTTTCTACAGAGAGGAAGGGATAGGGATAGTGAGTTAGAAACATTGATGAGAGAGAAACATCGATCAGCTGCCTCCTGCACACTCCCCACTGGGGATGTGCCCACAACCAAGGCACATGCCCTTGACTGGAATCAAACCTGGGACCCTTCAGTCCGCAGGCCGATGCTCTATCCACTGCGCCAAACCAGCCAGGGCTTAACCACCATATTTTATGGGTTAATTTGCATACAGCCACTCTGATTTGCTGGTGGGTGTGGCTTGGCTGGGGGGCATGGCTTAGGTGTCTCGGAGTGATGGTTAATTTGCATATTACTGTTTTATTAGAGTAGATTCTCTTGCATACACTACATTTTATAATGAGAAAGCATGCCTAATAAAAGTTGTTTTAGAGCAGTGGTTCTCAACCTTCTGTCCCTTTAAATACAGTTCCTCATATTGTGACCCAACCATAACATTATTTTCACTGCTACTTCATAACTGTAATGTTGCTACTGTTATGAATCGTAATGTAAATATCTGATATGCAGTATGGTCTTAGGCAATCCCTATGAAAGGGTTGTTCCACCGCCAAAGGCTGAGAACCGCTGTTTTAGTGTAAATCATCAACACACTCCCCTTCCTCTTCGCCATCCCCACCAACTAACCATGTGATCTTGGACAAATTTTTTTCTCTGTGTGTCCCTTTCCTTCTGTCAGGTGCAAACCCTTCATCCCTTCTTTGCTCAACTCCTAACGATGATTGGAACCAAATTTTCCCTCCTCAATCTCACCATGCAGTTACTTGCACCATGCACATCTTTTCCCTGCCAGATTATCCTAAAGTCTCAGCACTTAAGGATTTAATTACAGGATTTAAGAAAGCAGCATTCTCTTCTCTGGAGTGTCTATTTAAAACCCTGCCAGCTGAGCGATAATCCTTCAGAGCAGCTGGTGGGGCCTGTAGGGACCAGGTCAGGTGAGGCACCCATGTTTTGCAGAACTGGATACCTCTGCGTTTAAAAATAGCCCACACGGGGTTGAATTCTTTCCAGGGTCTTCTGGGTGCCCTCGGGGGCTATCCCAGGGACTGAGACTGGGGAGTGGGGGTGAGGACCTGGGTTTCGCAGGAGTAAAGCAGGTTCCATATTTGTATCACAGTGAGTCCTAATTAAAATAAAGTCACACGCCTGGGTTTTGGCTCTGCTGCTCACTCAGGCATGGCCTCGGGCAAATGACTGCTCCCTCCCCAGTCTGTTTCCTCTGCTGTCGAAAGAGAATGAGGCTCATTTGATTGAGCCTTCGTTCTGCACACCGAAAGGTTGCAGGTTTGATTCCCAGTCAGTGCACATACTTGGTTTTCGGGTTTGATCCCTAGTTGGGGAGCAGGTGGAAGACAATCGATAGATGTTTCTCTCTCCCATTGATTCTCCCCTTTCTCTCTCTCTCTCTCTCTCTCTCTCTCTCTCTCTCTCTCTCTTTCTCTCTCTCTCTCTCTCTCCATGTTCTTGGGTAAAGATTAACAAAAAGAGAGAATGACAGTACCTCATTCATGGAATTGTATTGAATTGAATTGTATTGAATTGTATTGTATTGAATTGTATTGAATTGAATCAATGCAGTGTGCATTATAATCATCATGTTTCTTATCATTATCAATACCGTCCTGGCAATCCTAGAAGGATAAGAACAGTCTCCCCATTGCCACAGATGGGAAGACTGAGGCTGATGGAGACAACCTGCCCTGAAGACCCACAGCAAGGCAGGGGCTGAAAAACAGTCCCCCTAGATCCCTCCCTTTGCTACACTCCGTGCTTTGGGGATAGCACCCAGAAGCAGCAAAATATAGGTTTCAGCCCCGGGTTTGCCACTAAAGTTCTCCCCTCTCCTGGCTTCAATCTGCTTAGGCGCTATCCCAGTTTGCCTGGGACCTAAGAGTTCCAGGGACAGGGGACTTTGGGTTCTTGTCTTGGGCAGGCCTGGCTGAGCTGGTCACCCCAGTGTGCCGGAGGAGGAAAAGAATCGCTTAGTGCCTAGTAACCATGTGAGTTATTCCTGGAACTGAACTGAAGTGGAAAGTACCTGTGGGCGGAAATTCCAGTGGATGGATTTATAAAAATCAGCTCTGCCTTCGAGGGAGGAGGAGACCCCGGTCAGGTCTCCTGAATGGGCTCCATGACATTCCCATGGCAGGAAGTGCTAGAAGGTTCCCCAGGGCATTTTCAGCACCGCCCCTCATTTGGTGCTATTTAGTCTGAAGTCTAAGCATATGAGGTGTACTGACAGAATCTCTCAGCAACTCTAAATCCTTTTTTCTTGAGCCTTTGAGCAGAGCTCTGTGCCTCAGTTTCCTTCCTTGTTGGAGTTGGTAGTCCCTGCCTTGCAAGGTTGGGGATGAGCAGCCCTCTGTCCTCAAAAAGCTCACAGTTCAAACCAGAGATCAAGAAAGCGTTCTCTTAGCTCCCACAGAATCTTTTTTAAAATGTGCTTTTACTGATTTCAGAGAGAGGAAGGGAGAGAGAGAGAGAGAGAGAGAGAGAGGAACATCAATGATGAGAGAGAATCATTGCTCAGCTGCCTCCTGCACACCCTCTACTGGGGATCGAGCCTGCAGCCTGAGCATGTGCCCTGATGGGGAATCGAACCTGTCTCCTGGTTCATGGGTCGATACTCAACCACTGAGCCACACTGGCCTGGTACCCACACAGTATTTTTTAAATGTTCAAACTGCAGCCAAGATGCCCTTCAATAGTTTAAAAATTAAACTATGGTACATTCATACCATGGAATATGATTTAACAGTACAAAGAAATGACCTATCAAGCCAGGAAAAGATGTGGAGGGACCCTAAATGCATATTTCTGAGTGAAAGAAGCCAGTCTGAGAGGGAGACAGATTGCATGAGTCTAACTCTTTGACAATCTGGGGAAGGTAGAACTATGGGGACAGTAAAAAGATCGGAGGTTGCCTGGCTGGTGTGGCTCAGTGGTTGAGCATCAACCCATGAACCAGAAGGTCATGGTTCGATTCCCAGTCAGGACACATGCCGGAGTTTTGGCTCCATCCCCAGTAGGGGGCATGCGGGAGGCAGCTGAGCAATGATATATTCACATTGATGTTTCTCTCTCCCTCTCCCTCTCCCTTCCTGTCTCTGAAATCAATAAAAACATATTTTAAAGAAGAAAAAAGATGAGGGGTTCCAGGTGGAGAGTAGGGGAGAGTAATGAATAGGTGGAGCAGAGGGGATTTTTAAGGCAGTAAAACTATTCCGTATGATACTAGAATGGTGAATCCATGTCATTATACGTTTGTCGAAATTCATAAATGTACACCACCAAAGATTCCTAATGTAAACTATAGACAGGCTGATGATGACGTTGTCAGTCTATGAGGATAATAATAATGTAACAATGTTGGTAATTAAGTTGGTTCATTAATTGTAACAAATATACCACTCTGGCGCAGAATGTTGATGGTGGGAAAGGGTATGTGTATGTGAAGTGTTGGTTAGTGATATATAGAAACTGTCATTTCAGATTAATTCTGATCTAGCTCTAAAATGGCTCTAGAAAAAAAGTCTATTAATTTAAATAAAAGAAAATGGAAAAAAAAAAAAGAGAGAAGTGTTCCAATAGCCAAATCACATTTCCAGCTTCCCTTGAAAAACCAGTTCTGATGATTCCAGCCCCAAGCAGGTGGAGCCTGGCTGGATCTCATCTGGGCACGGTCCTCCTCTGTCCTTGCAAACTGGTTCTGGTTTATTGCTCCCCATCTGTCACCTGCCTGGTCCTTCATAGCACTGGAGGCTGAGATTCCGTCTAGATCAATGGTTCTCAACTGGGAGCAAATATCTGGGACAGTGGCAATGTATGGGGACAGTGTTGGTTGTCACCATGGGTAGAGCTATAGAGACGGTAAAAAGATCAGCAGCTGGTGGGCAGAGGACAAAGATGCTGCCAAACACCCTGAAATGCACAGAACAGCCCCCACTGCACAGAACGGCCTGGTTCTAACCACCAATAGTGCCGAGGTTGGGAAACACTGGTGGAGAGACCCAGTCTCGTGGGGGGTACTTTAAAACACCGGAAACTAATATAATGTTATTATTATAACTGAAAAATAATTTTAGAAAATAATTAAATGGTGTGATAAGATAAAGACATTTTAGAAAACATACTGTATTGGCAAAACTTCTAATTCAGAGGACGTACCCTGCGACTCCACTAGGAATGTGCTGACCCCTCCTGCACCCTCCCAGCCGGCCTGGAGACCCCTTGCCTCCAGATGCCTGTGTCCTACATTCCTGGGAGGCCCCTGCTCCACGGCTGGAGATTTCCAAAGGTGGCTGGGTTCTGTACTCACCTGGGGACTGGCCTGAGCCACCAGGAATTCATCCCCGTTCAGGAAATGCCAACCCTTGGTCATGCTACGGACAATACAAAGCTTATTTTGCTTTGCAAAGCAACTGCTCCATAGAAAATAAAATACTGATGCTGGTGCTACCCCCAGAGATTCTGATTTAAATGATGGAGGGATGCTGCCTAGATGATTTTTAAAAACTCTTGAAGTGGGTCTAATCTGAGGACCTGAAAAGTTCTGTGGATGGGTCAGGCCTAAGGTAATCAGGATTATAAATCCTTCCTTCCTTCCTTCCTTCCTTCCTTCCTTCCTTCCTTCCTTCCTTCCTTCCTTCCTTCCTTCCTTCCTTCCGATAATGTAGGCAACAGCCAGCACCCACTGCTTCCTCCTGTCTTCTTGCATAAAGCTGGGGGTCCTGGAAGTGAGCCAGACCCAAACCCCCTGCCCCAGAAAACAACTCTCTGCTTAATAAGGAGTCCCAGACCAGCCAGTGTTGCTCAGTGGTTGAATGTTGGCCTATGAACCAAGAGGTCATGGTTCAATTCCCAGTCAGGGCACATGCCCTTATCCCCAGTGGGGGCGTGCAGGAGGCAGCTGACAGTGATTCTCTCTCATCATTAATGCTTCTATCTCTCTCTCCCTCTCCCTTCCTCTCTTTGAAGTCAATTAAAAAAATTTTTTTAAAGGCGCTCCAGCCTCTTACAGTTCGTCACTTCTCAAACCTTAGTGTGCTTATGGAGATCTTATTCAAATGCGTGTCTGGGCCTGGCATTCTGCATTTCTTAACCAGTTCCCAGGGGACACAGATGCTGTTCACTCGAGGACCACACTACCAGCTTCATCTTCATTCTTAGGAAAACCTGCATCCCAGGAAACACATTCCCTCACTGCCTTAAAAATTATTGTAAGTACCTTTCTCAAGTGCCTCAGACCCTACCATGGACGAAGTTCTCAACAGATCGTCACAATGGCTAGGAAAGGGAGTCCAGGATGATTTTACTAATGAGCCCATTTCACAGATGAGCAAACTGAGGCTCATGGAGACTCATAAGCAGCCTGTGCTAGAGGCAGAATCACTCCCAATTTGGAGATCTTTCCTTAAAGGTGGCCTGGCTCTCATCTCTGAGAGCTACCTGTGCAGCTGCCCAGGACCGGTGCTCCGAGGGTCATTACTGTCTGGAAATTCTTCCTTTCCGAAGGGATTCTGCAATTCTGAACCTGCTCCTGCAAACTGTACATGGATTCTGAGTAGAGATCTTTACAAAGGCTCAGCAGAACCACCAAAGGCGGCGGCGGGGGGCGGGGGGGGGTAGCTAACAGCAAAGCCCAATGCCTTACTTGGACCCCAGAGTAATCCTAGTGATTCTTGGGGTCAAAAAGACCTGGGTTGGAACCCCAGCACCAGCATCTACCAGCTACGGGACAAGAGGCTCCTAGTGTATGTAAGTTAGCTTCGCCTGTTTCCTATGTCCCCAGTTACAAAAGGAGGAAGAAGTAGTACTGGGCCGGGGTTTCTCAACCTTGACAGTAGGCAGCAATCGCTGGGGGAGAACTGTAAACAGGAGGATACCAGAGCCCCTCCCCAGGTATTCTGAGTCAATCGGAGGGTTTGAGAGCCCCCAGGAGGCCCAAACGTGCAGCTCGGGTTGAGAGCTATTGAACCCGCTCAACCTTCAGGAACCTTCAAACTTCTAGCTCAGAGGACGTACTCTGCGACTCCACTAGGAATGTGCTGACGCCTCCTGCACCCTCCCAGCCGGCCTGGAGACCCCTTGCCTCCAGACGCCTGTGTCCTACGTTCCCGGGAGGCCCCTGCTCCACAGCTGGAGATTTCCAAAGGTGGCTGGGTTCTGTACTCACCTGGGGACTGGCCTGAGCCACCAGGAATTCATCCCCGTTCAGGAAATGCCAACCCTTGGTCATGCTACGGACAATACAAAGCTTATTTTGCTTTGCAAAGCAACTGCTCCATAGAAAAGCTTTTTTTTTTTTTTTTTTTTTTTAAAAAGGCTCTGGCCTGTGAGCTGGCAAAAATAAAACGGAACAAAAACACTTGGCAAGCAGAGCGCCGATACTCTTTGCATAAGATGGTGGGTTTACATTCATAACTCTGGGGTTATAAGTGCAGAGAAGAGAGGTCTGGGAGGGTGGCCACCACATCAACTGTAATTCCCTTTTTTTCCCCTTTGTGCTTTTTGGCTTGATTTTAAAGTAAACAGGAGCACCTATTTTTATCATTAAAAAAAAAAACTATTTCTATTCTGAGAAGAGACTATGGGGTAATTTACATCTAAATGGGAGAAAGGGTCACAAAGTTTGGGGTGATTAATCTTTTTTCTAAAGCTAAATTCTCCTGTCCATGTAGTTTGCCGGTGTACCTAGCACAATTAAAACACCAGGAGAACAAAGCTAGTCCCTGAGCCTTGTATAAAAATAGAACACATTCTGTGGAGGCCATTTATCCTCCTTTTAAAAACGGTGTGTGTGTGTGTGTGTGTGTGTGTGTGTGTGTGTGTGTGTGTGTGTGTGTTTAAATCCGAGAAGCTGAGTCTTCCCCTCTGCGATTCTCCATGGGGGTCTGGAGCTGGTGGGAGAAGGCTGACCCCGAATTACCCTACCCTAGGGCCAGTTCCGTTCAGTAAGTGGAAAGGATGGGGGCCAGAGCTGGAAGAATTCCGGCCGGGAGCAGAGGTCCAGCGCAGCCGCCCTGAGCTGCCGCGGGGAGGGGGCACCGGTGTCACTTTCTCTGAAACTGACCCCAGCGCGACCGGCCCTAATATAGACACTCAGCTGCCGCTCCTGCTCCGGGCCAAGGGCAAGGAGGGAGGTCAATGCTGCGGGCGGCCAAGACATCTGGCCGAGCCCTCAGCGCCCACCCGCGACGGCCCCTCACCACGACCTACTCCCCTTACCCAACTTCATGCGACCCTACCTACTAGAACCCCTGACCTCCTCTCCCTGCAAACTCCCCAACATCTGTTCCCAGGTCCTCCCCTGCCCTCCGGGCCCCGTCTGCTTCCCCTCCCCCAGCCCTGACATCCCCTTGCCCTCCCTCACGTTTCTCCACGGTCCTGCCACCCCGGTATGGGGAACCCCATGATCCCAGCACCTGCCTGCTCCCCGAACGTCTCCCGTCACCCGCCACGATCCAGGACTTCCCCCTCCTCGCCCCCGCCCCGCGATGCCGGCCCCTCCAACCCTGCGCCCGGGCTCACCTGGCTCATACTTGAGGTAGAGGATGGAGACGATGAAGTAGCTGAGGTCGAAGACGGGGAACAGCGGCACCCGGGAGAAGCTGAGCGCCAGCTCGCCCAGGCTCAGCGCGGACAGCAGCTCCATGGCGCACGCCGGGTCCCACCCCAGCCCCCAGCCCGGTGCGTCCCGCCGCCCACGAACCCGCGACTGCGCCCCCCGCCCCCCCGCTGCTGGGCCCGCCCATCCCCGCCAGGCACCGCCCCCCAATCCGGCCCCGAGCGAAAGGAGGGGCGACAGCTGTCCTGGGGCCGTCCTGTCCTGCAGCCCGGCTGGTCAGGTGTCCCCAGTGTGTCCCTCCTCTGAGCTCTCACGACTCCATTCAGCCCAGCGAGGCGAGGTGCTGATCTCTGTGGAGTTGGGCAGGGGAGCTGTCCATTGGGGGATAGGGGTCCCTCACGCACGGAGCCAACCTAGGTGGAACGGACCCGTCAGAACCGCGTCCAGGTGGTGCTCGATGAGGACCCACGTCCTCTGTGGAGCCCTCGGATCGGGACCTCCATCCCTCGTGGGGCCTGATCAGTGGAGACCCCCATTCTCCCGTGCCTCAGGGGGTCCCTTTAGTCAGGACCTCGTCCCCTATGCAGCTGTCACGACCGCAGTCTTCCATGTGACTCCGTAAATTATGACCTCCACCCCCCACAGGGACCTCCGTCCTCCAAAGGGACCGCTCAGTAGGGATCCCCCGCCACAGGGAGTGGGCATCCGCGTCTCTCATGGGGCCCCGGAGGACCCTCCCAATCAGTCGGGGCGTCCATGCCCACACAGCCCACTGCGTCAGGACCCATTCCTCGGTGCTGCTCCGTGGTCTTGGGCGCCGTTTCTCCAGAAGCCCCATCTGAGATTCCATTGCAGAAGGTAAAGCCGGGAGCCCATCCTCCAGCGCGCGGGTCCCTAACCCCCTGCGCCGCACGCCTCCCCAGTGAGACCTGACCCCATCCCCAGATGGCCCTGCCCACGTGTGACGTCACGCTCGGGACCTGTCCAGCCAGTGAAGGCGCTTCCTCTTCCCTAAGAGGGTCGGGCCTGCAAAGGGCGGGACCCTGCCTGCCTTGGCCTTCGATTGGCTCAGCCCTCGCCAGCGCTGCTTCACAATTGGTCGTCTCGTGTTCCTCTCCCCGCCCTCCCTAGACTTCCGCTTCCGGTTCTGTCGAAGGCTTCGGCTGTAAAGATGATCGGAGATATCCTGCTCTTCGGGTAATTAGGGGGACTAGAGGCCGGGGAAGTAGGGCCCGACAGCGTCGGGGACGGCCTAGTAACTGCATTCTCCCTCCGCAGAACGCTGCTGATGAACGCCGGAGCGGTGCTTAACTTCAAGCTGTGAGTAGGCCGCAAAGGACCGCTACTCCACCCGGGCACCCGTAGCCCGCCCCCGCGAGCGTGAGCCAGCCCCACGTCGCAGGCCCTGCACCCAAGTGCCAGCCAACCCTCTGAGCCGGTTTGCAGCCTGGTCCTTGCCCCTGAGACTCTTCGCGCCGCCGCGGCTTGAAATCTTGGCTCTCCGTTCTCCGGGCACCCCTCTGCTCGCACCCCGAAGGCCCCCAAGCCCAGCCCCCAAGAAACTCTTAGTCCTAATCTGTACTCTACTTTGTCGATGGCTGTAATTGGTGGGGCGGGTGGGCTCCTAGAGAGGGTCACTGAACCACCGAGGTCACACTGCAAGTCAGCGATAAAGCGGAGTGTCTGTGGCCCTTTGATGCCAGGGACTGAGGCTCCCAGGGGTCCTCAAACTACGGCCCACGGGCCACATGCGGCCCGCCGAGGACATTTATCCGGCCCGCCACGTGTTTTTGCCGCCTTTTTTTTTTTTACTTCAAACTAAGATATGTGCAGTGTGCATAGGAATTTGTTCATAGTTTTTTTAAAAAAACTATAGTCCGGCCCTCCAACAGTCTGAGGGACAGTGAACTGGCCCCCAGTTTTAAACGTTTGAGGACCCCTGAGTGGTCCTGAGCGGTCACTGAGAAGTCCTTGTATCCTTTCGAAAGTGGACACTGACTGCTTCTCTTTGTAGGAAAAAGAAGGACACGCATGGCTTTGGGGAGGATTCCAGGGAGCCTAGCACAGGTAAAGCCTCCTTTCTGGACTCGGGAACTGGTCCTGAGAGGAAAGTTCTTTCTCAGGTCCCACCCGTGTTCCTTGTGCGTGTATGAGAGAGGTGGAGAGAGGCACAAGGATGTGATGTTCCTCTTGCCCACTTGTCACCCACTTCTTTTTCCTGCCATAGGTCAGCACTCTTACTACTTCCTACAGTCACCATTTCTCTTTATATGTCTTTTGTCATCTGGCTCATTTCTACCCCTCACACCTGACCTTAAGCACCAGAGAAGAGACTCCAGCTTACTGAGCTCTTTCCTGCTGTGTGCTTGTTTAGTATTTCCCTTCCACTCCCACCCCCCATCCCCTGAGCTCCTTGGGGCAGGGACACCTGGCTGTTCTTCCCTGTGTCTTTCACACCAGGCTCCTACCTGGACTCAGTGGCCTTAATCAGCGTCTGTTGATGGCAGGAGAGCCTGTTTGCATGATCCTCAGTTCAGAGAAGGGCCTTGCCAAGCAATGCCTCTCAGACATCTTTCGGACAGACCCGTCTCTGTCAGTGGGAGCCCATGCTAGGTCACGTAGGCTGCGCCACACACGGCCAACTACATGTGGTGGGTAATACTGGCTAGCAAGACTGTGTGCTGATCATGCACTAGGATGGTGCAGCAGTACCAGGAACAGGTCACTGCTGTGCTAGGTTGCTGTGGCAAGAGCTCCCACCTGGTATTCTGTACTGACCAGAGAGCTGTGATCTCTAGATGACACTTTGGGTCGCACCCTTGTCTGTCACCTAACCTGGACCCGTTAATTTCATTCCGGAGGCCGGGGTTGGGGGCAGTGGGGAACAATGACTCAAAACCCAAGAGGAAGGTTCTGGAACACAGGTCTCCGGAGTCTTAATGTACCAAATGGCCTCCTCTTGGAGTGGTTTCTGTTCCTTGGCAGCAGAGGGAACTAGAGTAAGTCGTCACCAAAGCAGAACTGCTGTTACACTTGCCCAAATTAGTATGCTTTTCACTGCAAACACTAAAATCCCACCTCAGAGTGGTTAAAGCAAATTGAAACACCCTGGGATAGAATGGTCTTCAGGCACACCTGATTTAGCCCTCCAGCATGTGGCTGTCCCTAGCTCTCCTTTCCCTTCCAGGTTGGTTTTACTATCAGGCTGGCTTGTGTGGGCAAAGATGACCCTAGAGCAGGGCTTGGCACATTTTTCTGTAAAGGGCCAGATTATAAATATTTTTGGCTTTGCAGGCCATGCCACCTCTGGTGCAACAGTTCAACTCTGCCATTAAAACAGGAAAGCAGCCATGGGCAATGGTGGTCATGGCTTTGTTCAATTAAACTTTGTTGACACTGAAATTTGAATTTTATGTAAGTTTTATATGTCACCAAATACTCTATTACCTTTTTTCTTTTTTCTTTTTTTTTTTAACTATTAAGAAATACGAAAAACGTTCTTAGCTCCTGGGTCACACAGAAACAGGCGGCAGAGGCTGGTTTCAGTTCCTGAGCCCAAGTTGCCAATGCCTGCCCTAGAGGACACTGCTTACACCTTTCCAGGAAGCCTGGCAGCAAACAGTAGTTGGGGCAGAAGTCCCAGGGCTGATTCTCATTGGGCGTTCATACTTTCCTGACCAATCAGAGGCTGGGAGAGTGGTCAGTGGCAGCCTGTGAGTGCTGAGGGTTGGGGAGCAGAAGAGACCCAAAGGAAAAGCGCAGCCGCCACTGTGGAACATGAGGGCAGTGGGCTTGGGGTGGGCAGAAACTGCAGAAGCACCTGCAGCTGTGACAGCAGAAGGTTAGCAGTACTTGTAAACATGTTTTCTGACTCTCCAGGTGACAACGTCCGGGAATTCCTACTGAGCCTCAGGTACTTCCGAATCTTCATCGCCCTGTGGAATGTTTTCATGATGTTCTGCATGATCGTGTAAGTCAGGCCTATTCACCTCTTTCATTGTCATCCCCTGCCACAGTCTCCGGAATGACCCACCTGACGGGCATTCTCTGTCATCTCAGTCTACATTTGTTTTTTAAAAAGATTTTTTTACTGATATCAGAGAAGAAGGGAAAGGGAGAGGGAGACAGAAACATCAGTGGTGAAAGAGAATCATTGATCGGCTGCCTCCTGCACTCCCCACACTGGGATCGAGCTGGCAACCGGGGCATGTGCCCTGATGGGGAATCAAGCCTTGACCTCCTGGTTCATAGGTCTGTGCTCCATCACTGAGCCACGCCAGCTGGGCTCAGTCTCCACTTTGGTGTCATGCTTTTTGCTTTCAATATAAGAACTCTCCAAGCTAGAGAGAAAACAGGCTTAAGCTGTGTCACCATGGTCCAGGCTGGAGATTGGATTGAAATGTGGCATTCTCCAAGTCCTGGCTGGGCCTGGTGTGTCACCGGGAGCTGCCAAGAGATGCTTTCCCTGAGCCTGTGGCCTGGTCACCTCTTGCCAACTCTGCTGTGCTTAGTGTATATCTGGCATCTGTGAAGGTAAAAAATGTGGTTGGACAGCCAGTGTGCTCCTGGGTCCTGCTCCCGCCTGCTGGAACCCAGCAGAATTGTACAGTTAGACTTTATTTCTGTTTTTGTGCACTTAAAGAAGTTTTTGTTTGTTTTTGTGCCCTTTTTTATTTTCTTACTATGCTAAAAAAGTCCAGTACGCTTGGTTTTCCTTCCAGCCTCAGGCTGTAATTCCAATACTGCCATTAATGAGTTGTGAGACTCAAGAGTAAACAGACTCAGGGTTCAAACAGTAGAAGAACTTGTAGTTCTAGGCCATGCTGGGCCCATATTTCCCCCAAAGAGGAAGAGGATGACTGCTTGAAATGCTGAGTTTGAAGTTGCTGGTGGTCCTTTTCGCTGATGACTGTTTAAGGAGATGTTTCTAGGACTTAGGCAGGAGTGGGGAACGTGTGGCCCGTGGGCCGGATAAGGCCCCCCAAGTCATTTCGTCTGGCCCTGCCAAGGCATTAGTAATGAGTTAATTAAATGTTTGACAGAATATAGCAGACTAATTTCTAAATTGATAATTTTGTATGGCCCTTGAATTATGGTATAAATATCCAAATGGCCCTTGGCAGGAAAAAGTTTCCCCACCCCTGACTTAGGGGATCAGAGGATGAGGAGGGTTCACTGTGCCACTGGGAAAGGTTTTAGAGCCCAGAATGAGGACCTTGATAGATACACAGGGAGGCCCTTTTGGGGAGCTTGGATGGGGCCTGCTCAGGTACAAAGAGGCTCACGAAAATATAAGGAATTTGCCAAAGAGTACAGGTGGTGTAACTAGGTCTGGTGGGAAAAAGCACGGGGGGTGGCAAAGTGCTCCTCTAGCCTTTGCTCTCTAGGTTCCTACCTATCCATTCATTCATTCATTTATTCATTCACAACTATACATGGGGACTGTGCTCTGGGGTAACAACTAAGACTAAGACAGCCACAGTCCCTGCCTTTAGTGAATGCACAGTATGACAGCTGGAAAACAGACAAAACAAACAAATGGGGGGAAAAGTCAATTGTGAGGTAGCAAAAGGAGGGAGTCTTCCAGTTTAGAAGGCAGTCAGGAGGAGACTCTTTGATAGCATGCCGTTTAAATCAAGAACACCGGGGCCTGGCCAGGTAGCTCAGCTGGTTATAGCATCATCCCGATACGCCAAGGTTGCGTGTTCAATCCCTAGTCAGGGCATGTATAGGAGTCACCCATGAATGCATAGATAGGTGGAACAAGTCAGTGTTTCTCTCTCTCCCTTATTCTCTCTCTAAAATCAATACAAATGAAAATAAAATTGGTAGAAAATAAATAAATCATGAACAACAGGAAGTGCAGTTTGAGGAGCTAGGGAGAGGCATGGTAGCACTGGAAGCAGCATGTACAAAGGTCCTGGGGCAGGGAAGAACTTGGTGCGTTTTTTTTCATTCTGTTCTTTTCTGTCCATTGGCTTTATTGTCCTTTCTTGCCTGGCTAGCATCCTTCACTGTCATCTTCTACCTTCTGGTGTAGCCTCAGACTCCGTGATCTCGCAGCTCAGCCCAAGGCAAGCTTAGTGAGTAGCCCAGTGTCCTGATTTCATTTCCTGGGAGCAAAGTCCGATTGATCTATTTAGGTCATTCAGTTCTAGTTGGATTGGAGGTTCCTGGTTCTAGCCTAACAACTGAGGTCATGGGTTAGCAAACCACAGCCCGTGGGTCATATCTGCTCCCTGCCTGTTTTCATGAATGAAGTTTTATTGTCACGCAGCCATGCCACGTTTGTGACTGCTTTTGCGCAATAGTGGTTGGGACATTGTGACAGACTGCCTGGGCCCACACAGCCTGAACTGCTTACTGTGTGGCCTTTTATAGAATCTGCTGAACCCTGACCTAGGCCAGCTCTTCCTGCAGGGGTCATGGGTGAGGGAAGATTCCCTCCAGAATGAGGTGTCAGGGAGATCGTGACTGGCTTTGCCAAGATATTAGAACACTGGAAATCACTTAAATGCCCAAGAACAGGGGAAGAATGAGGTAACTTAAAGGACACCCAAGTGATCAACTGTCACAATGTCTTCAGTGATAAGGTGCCAGAAGGGTATGTGCACACTGGGGAAGTGTTGTGAGAGTACAGAAGGCTTATGTCACCTGTACGCATACTCTGGGTTCAGTTGTGATTTGCACATAGGCAACATTGAATAATTGCTGAGTGTGTGCTGAAGTCTGTGATGGAAACACTTCTAGCAAAGAAGCTGGAAGGATCTACTCGAGCCCGTCTATGGTTGTGACTGTAGCAGGATCAGAGGGATGATTTGCTATCCCATGCACCCACTTCTATATTGTTTGAGCTGGGATACTTTGGACGTTTTCAAAAGTCATGGAAAGCTTGAAATGTGGAGAAACGTGCCTGAATTTTTAGGAACCAAGATACTGATATCTGCGTCTTAGTTTGAAACCCATCAAAAGTAAGGTAGACAGATGAATAGATAGATGCACAATAAAGCAAAGTGTTAACTGCAGAGCGTAGGTGGTGTGTATGTGGCTGTTCACTGAACTGTTTTTTTTTTAACTCTTTGTTGAAATCTTCATAACAAAATATTGGAAGGAAGATAGGAAGGAAATGAGGGTGTCAAACCACAGAGAAAGATAAGTAAAAAGTGGAAGTTGCTTTTCACAATTCAAGATTTTTTAGTACATTCACAAAGTTGTGCAACCATGACCACGGTCTAATTCTAGAATAAGTTCAGCACCCCTAAGGGAAACTCAATACCCATTAAGCAGTCACTCCCGTTCTTTCTTCTCCCCAGCCTCTGGTAACCACTGATATATTTTATGTCTCTATAGATTTGTCTGTT
>PVJC01005311.1:23096-59716 GCA_004026665.1 Murina feae
TCCCCCCCCCCCCCCCCCCCCCCCCCCCCCCCCCCCCCCACCTTTCCTCAGATTCTGCACTCTGTTCCGTGCTTCCATGTCTCTGGATCCATTTGTTCTACAGTTTATTGTGTTAATTGTCTGTTCTTGAGATTTCATATAAATGGAATCGTGTAATATGTGGCCTTTTGTGTCTGGCTTTTTTCACAAGCATGATGTCTTCTGGTTTCTGCAGTGTTGTACATGAATCGGGACTTCATTCCTTTCTATGGCTGAATAACAGTTTATTGTATGGATATGCCACAGTGTGTTCATCCACTCATCAGTGGATGGATATTTGGGATGTTTCCATTTTTTGGCTGTTATGAAGAGTGCTGGCACGAACGTTTGTTTTCAGTTCTTTGGTATATACTCACGAGTGGAATTGCTGGGTCACACGGTAACGCTATTTATCCTTTTGAGGAAGCGCCAGACTATATTACAAAGTAGCCGCAGCGATTTATATCCCCACCAGCAGGGTGTGACGGTTTCAGTTTCCCCACATCCTTGCCAACACTTGTGATGGTCAGACTTTTTTATTGTGACCCTCCTAGTAGAGGTGAAGGTTGATTTGCATTCCTGGTGGTTAATGACGTTGAGCGTCTCTTCAGGTGCCATTGGCTATCTGTTTATCTTTGGAGAAATGCCTGTATTGTAACCTACGTGTCCATTCTCAAACTTCAGTAATATTTATTAGTTTCCAGGACTTTCCTATTCCACATTTTCTTCAGTGAACAGTTAACTGTAATCATTTGTTTATTCAAAGGTTTTTTTGATATGAAAGTTACCACTGACTTGCAGTAATGGAGACGAGGTGAAAATGAAATGTTGCAAATTTGTATGAAGTGGCTAATTCTTTAAAGTTGCATTTTTCTTTTACGTGTATAGTTCGGTAGTGTTCACAGTGTTGTGTAACAGAAGAGTTACTTACCAGATCAGAAAATGATGTAAAATAATCTTCAAAGCAACACAAGATGCTTTCTAAAAATGTTCTCAGAGTGACAGCTTCCCCTTCTCACAGACGTTTCTGCCCTCTGAATTTTCCAGGCTGTTTGGCTCTTGAGCTCCAGATACTGAACCAGTAACACACCTTCCCAGACGCCAAGCCTCCCTCTGCTCCTGACAACTTCAAGAATGTTTTTGACTGGAAAACTGGTGACCTTCCCAGAAAGCCCAAGCTCGTGGTGGGTGAAAAAATGTTCAAGATACGCTTGGTTTCCTGGCCACGTCGCTGTTGTTGTTTTAAAGGTATTTTCAACTGGTCTCTGCACTGGGATGTTGTCTGCGTGAGAAGCTTCAGGAGGGCTGATGCAAGGGCTAACATCGCCTTCCTTACAGAAAATACACGTCTGGATAGTTTTATTGGACTGGAATCCCGCTTCCACTAGGTTTCTATTGGCTGTTTCTTTGGTTTATTCTATTGGTTTATTTTTAATAACTATCCTTTTGGTTCGAATTACACATTTTTAGAAATCACTTATCTCCAAGGATCTGAACCAGAAAGGATGGCTTTTAAGTTTGATGCAGCCTCTTTATTAGACTCGGTGAATAACCAAGTTCATTGTTGCTGGGTCTGTGTTCAGTTCCTTCTCTGTCCCAGTAGGCACTGCTTGGATTACGGTGTAGCTGTCATCCCTAGGACTTTAAGGGTGAAGTCTTACGGGTTCCCACAGAAGAGTTGGCAGGGGCAGGCAGGTGTCTTATGAGAAATTATGCCTTGCCTTGAAAGCCCTCTATTAAATGGGCCGTTAATTGTACAATTTTTAGAGTGAGAGTGATTTATGCAGTAATATTGGGACCTAGTTCTGAAAGCTTGGGGTTTTAGAGTCTGTTTTTCAAATGGGTGATTTCAGGGTTGGAAAAACAATGAGCTTCATTTAAGCATTTTGTACAGAAGCTTCTTTAAAAGGAAGTCCTGGTTTAATTGCCAAAATGAAACGCTGGTGATCAGTACCTGGATCTCATAGGTGTCTGATTTGTTTGTTGTGGCTTTTGGAATCTGACTTGTAGGTAAGCCTGGTGGGAGGAAAAAGCAAACACGCGGGCTTTTAGAACTAAATAGCATTGAAAATAAAGCTCATTTCCTAAAAGGACTTTTTGTTGCTCATTTCTTAAATAAGAAGTTGCTTTCCCAACTTGAGTCGTTTAGAATTAGTCTGTGGAAAACACTTAGGATTTATTTTGGAGCCTGTTAAAAAGAAATGATGTTCCCTTTTTAAAAAAAAATTTTTTTTTTAATTGATTTTAGAGAGGAAGGGAGAGAGATAGAGAGATAGAAACATCAATGATGAGAGAAAATAATTGATTGGCTTTCTTCTGCATGCCCCTACTGTGGGGGATCGAGCCCACAACCAGGCATGTGTCCTTGGCTGGAATTGAACCTGGGACCCTTTAGTCCACAGGCCAACGCTCTGTCCACTGAGCCAAACCAGCCAGAACTGATGTTCCCTTTTGGATTTTGCTCAATAAGTGTTGGTCAGGGATTGGGCAAATATGATTTTGACCTGGCTATTCCTAGACGAATTGAAAGTGATAGTAGTGGGGTTTCACTAGACGAGTGTCAGATCCACTTATACAACTACTCAGCTAATGTCATTGAATTTCATTGCTTCTATAGTTTGTTCCCTTGTCGAATTCAGCTAAGCATCTCCCCATGGTTTGCAAGTAGCAGGGAACATAGCTTCTGAATCGCGTTTCAACCAGGCCTGTGTTACTGCAGCAAGAACAGACATGTCAGGATCTTGACTGGTCAGTCTTCGAACTGTGAATGGTGTGAGGAAGTCTCTGCCTCTTTCAGACCCACACTGAGGTTTCAATGAGGCAAGGCCTTTGTGTTGCAGGGATGAATCCTTCTCTGAGAAGAGGATGGTGTCATTGAGATTTTGTTTCAATAATTGCATTTTTCTCCAGAGAACTATTATCTCATTGTTAAGTTGTTATAAGTCAGGGTAGCTTTGGGGAATGTATATTAGAGTCTGCTGTACATTTTTTTAAAATGTAATGACTTTTTAAAAATACATATATATTTTTTTATTGATTTCAGAGAGGAAGGGAGAGAGAGAGAGAGGGAAACATCAGTGATGAGAGAATCATTGATTGGCTGCCTCCTGCATGCCCCCTGTTGGGAACTGAGCCCGCTACCCAGACATGTGCCCTTGACCAAATCGAACCTGAGACCCTTCAGTCCGCAGGCCGATGCTCTTATCCACTGAGCCAAACCGGCTAGGGCTGCTGTACGTGTTTTTTCTTCTTTTAGTTGCATTATCATGGATCTTTAGGAAGCTCACTGGATAAAGCGTCAACCTGCAGACTGAAGGATCTCAGGTTCGATTCCTGGTCAAGGGCACATGCTCAGATTGCAGGCTCATCCCCACTAGGAGGGCATGCAGGAGACAGCCAATCAATGATTCTCTCTCATCATTGATGTTTCTCTCTCTCTCCCCCTCCCTCCCTCTCTGAAATCAATACAAATATATATATTTTTAAAAAGAACCCTCACTGGCACCAAAGCTTATCAGAGTTTGAATTTGAGTGCATAGGATCCCACAGCATTTAAGTGCTCATGTCAGCGTCATTTAGGTATGGATTCAAATCCCATCTTAGTTCCTTGCTGGGGGAACCTTGGCTGATTGCTTCCCCTCACTAAGTCTCACTTTTCATCTCTAAAATGGGCTTAAAAGTCATACCTACCTGGATTTGTCTGAAGGTTTGGTGCACTTGGATTTGGGGTGGGTGCTTGACTGAATGCCTGACACCTGGTAAGCCCTCGATACCGTGAGTTTTCTCACTGCCACATTTTACCTCTTGCCTAGAGTCATTCATTCAGTCTAGACCTGCATCATGAGAGGGCGATCACAACAATTTTAAAATTTGGAAACAATTTCCAGGGTGGAAAATCTTTTCCTGTCTTCCCATTCCCTTTCCAATGCCTGTCAGAATACTAGTATACCACATAGTTCTGATAGCGGGTAAGGCAGTCCCGTCTGCTTTTCGTTTCTGCATCACTTCCTTCATTTTTTCTTGACTGACAGAAAAGAAACCTTTTGCTTCCTCCACCCTTACCATCTTAAGAATGGAACATGTCCCTCTGTGTGAGTTTCTCATTGTACTTCAGTTACAGCTGCTCGAGAGTACAAACTGGAAATCACCGAGTCCTGCAGCTTGTTTTTATAAATAAAGTTTTATTCGCATTCAGCCACCCCTCTTTGAGAATGTGTTGTCTGTGGCTACTTTGTCAGTTTTCCTGTTACAGTGGAGAGTTGCTGACCGAGACCATCTGGCCCATTTACAGGACCATGGGGATGATGGAGAATCTCAAGGTGCTCCTTTCCCCCAAAGCCTCTCAGATGGAATCATTTGTGTGCCTCACGGTCTAGACTTTAATAAAGACATTTGCAAACATGTCTTTCAGACTTGCTGAAAGTCGAGCCAGCCATTTTCAGGTGACGTGGTTAATAGACCCAAACCCGCTTTCATATCTCTCATTAGCTAGGCACGAGGTCCCTCCTGGGCTCCTGTGATTCTTCTGAGTAGCAGCTCAATGTGATAATGAGATTGGCTCTCCTCTCAAGTGCTTAGATCTGAAAACCCAGAGACTCATTAGTGAAGCATTTTCTTTTCATTTCAACCATTTCATTATTTCCTTCTTAACCAACTTTAAGTTTATGAAATATTGACAGACCTCCTGATGTTTTCCTGTGTTGATGAAAGACGTAAGCTGTTCGTGCATAAACCAAAAGCATGTAAATTTGATTTGGGGGTTTGTTTTCACCATTCCCTTGACTTACTTCCATTTATTATGCAGAGGAAAGCACTGATCCGCTTTCGGCTCCTCTCTGGCACGTGAGCATCCCTGAAGGAAGAGTTTGGTACTGGCAAGTGTTCCTGGATGAGAAATCAAGCAAAAGGGTCTGTAGCAAATCAGAAATTCACAGTCCATGTTTTTCAAGAAAAGAATAGCGAGAATCAGTTCAGTGTGTGTCTCAAGGCTTGCTTTATTTTTATTTTATTTCTTCCATCACCATTTATCGCTCCTGTGCCCTCTTCCACCTCCTCCTGTGTAGCTCTCTTTTTGTTTTGACTTATACCAGATGCCAGCAAACTGCTGCCCAGGTCTGGCCCGCCACCTACCTTTTCACAGCCCGCAGGAGAGGATAGTTTTTACTTTTGTAAATGGTTGGAGGCGAAATTAAGAAAATGAAAGGAAATTCAAGTTTCTTTGTTCATAAAGTTTTATTGGAATGCTGTCACGCCCAGTCAATCATTAACATATCATCAATGGCTACTTTGGAGCTGCAAGGGCATAATTGAGCCCTTGTGACTGTCAGCATAAGAAATGTCCAAACCTATAAGAATTTTTTGAGTTTGTTTGAACCAAACTGATGATAACTGCTGGGAAACAAAGTCTCAGTGGATTGAGGAATTGTTCCAGAGAATGGCTCTTTGGCACCTTATTTTATACATTAGAATCAAAGGAGAAGACATAAGGGAATCACATGAAATTCATTGGTGATAGATGAAGGAAGCGGGAGAAAGCAAAGCTGGGTGTAGGGGTTGGGAGGTGAATCTCTGGGATTGGCTACAGAGTGAAAGGAATAGACACACTTTACACAGTGGGTATAGGATAGCTTTCTCGGTAACTATAACAATAATAGTGAGAGGCTCTGTTATCTCCTGCTGTGGTGGGAGATTGTGTCCTGAGGGGTCTGGAAAAAGAAAATTCCAAAGGCATGTTATCTTAGCTGCAAAAAGACTATAAAAGATAGGCTCGGTTAACCTAAAGATTGACCTTACGTTTCAGACCATCCTGTGTGGTTAATTTTGGTCTCTGAGCTTGTAAGGCCCGCCATGCAGACCTCCTTACAGCTTGCAGGTCTAGTATGTGGGCCCTTTTTTGTCCACAGGACAGAGACTGTCTAGCCTGCCAAACTGAACATTTACTGTTGACCCTTTACAGATAGGTTTGCCAACCCCTGGAATAGACAATTTAAAAAGCCCAGCCAGTATGCTCAGTGGTTGGGCATTGACCTATGAACCAAGAGGTCGAGGTTCAATTCCTAGTGAGAACACATGCCCGGATTGTGGGCACCATCCCCAGTAAGTGGTGTGCAGGAGGCAGTTGATCAGTGATTTTCTCTCATCATTGATGTTTCTATCTCTCCCTCTCCCTTCCTTTATGAAATCAATAAAAATATATTTTAAAAAAAGGCATGGGAGGATCCCGTTCATCTTTGTTTACTTCACATCACTGTCATGGCAGGTAGTGGTAAATGTGGGCCACCAGAGTATATGGACTATGCTGGGGGAGTTGTGGAAGTTATTTTATGGGGAATAAAGCTTCATTGCATCTAATTAGAGTTTACTGTGTGAATTAGGGAAAAGAGGATTGCGGCAGAAAGGAAGTTGGGGGTGGTAAGACCAGGTGTTGTAGACCAGTCTGGTTGAGTTCTAGCTAGGAAAGAATTCACAGCCAAGACTCAAGCTATAAGAGAACATTTAGGAAATCACAGGTAGAAGAAGTAATTCGTGGAAGAAATGGGCTGAGGAAACAAGTTATAAAGGCAGAAGAAGGGCCCTTGAAGCTTAGAAGTGAGGAAGGCAAAGGTGGTATGCCTGGGAGGGAAGGGAGAGGCGTGGGCGCGCTCCCAGAAGGGACTGTGTACTAGGTCCTCATTTCTAAGGGTTTTAAGGGTGGAAATTTTAGGGGAAGTTCCAGGGGAAGATCTCAATAGAATATTCAGCAGTTTTCCAGGTGTGTTCTTTCAGGGCCCACGTCTCCACTGATTGGTCAGCGTCAGGTAGCAGGTCAGTGCTGCTGGTCCTTAGGTCAGCTGTGGTGTCACTTGCCTGGGTTTGCTGCTTTTCTAGATGTTATTTCTAGGGAGAAAGGTCGGGTCCAAAGCCCATGACCAGAGATATGCTAGAGGAGGAAATGTCACTGAGGACGAGGTCCCACCCTACAGCTGTCCTTCGATAAGCTTTTGCTTTCCACCCTGGTGACCTTTTTTACCTGGCCCAGCGACGTAGCTGTCTGCCTCCCACAGATGGAGACTTGGCCTAGACAGAGTGGGCTCTGTCCTGCACAGAGTGCAGCATCGACTGGCCTCACTGCACCTCCACATCCTCAGCTGTGACATGGGACAGTGAAGGAGAAAGCTTTGACCTGCCTGACCTAGGACAGGTACTCAATAAGTGGCGGTATTTTCATCGATGTTACTACTTTTATTAAAAGACACTCTTGACGGGGTTTTTGAGGCTTAAATGAGACAATGTCTTAGGCAGCTGGGGCTGCCGTAACAAAATGTCACTGATTCGGTCGCTCAAATAAGACATTTTCACACAGTTCCAGAGGCTGAAAGTCCCAAGATCCAGGAGCCAGCAGGTTTAAGGTGAGGCCTTGCTCCTCAGTTTGTAAACAGCTACCTTCTCACTGTGTCCTTATGTGTCCTTTCCTGTGTGTGTGTTCCTGGTGTTTCTCTTACGAGGGTACCAGAGGTACTGGTTCAGGGCCCACTCTTGTGACCTCATTTAACCTTAGTTGCCTCTTTAAAGGCCCTGTCTCCAAATACAGTCAGCCACATTGGGTTCTAGGACTCCAACACAGGAGTTTTGAGAGGACACAATTCAGTCTATAACAGGTGGCCAAGGTTCTGACCTACTTAGCAGCTGTTCGTTCATCTCCTTGGCCAGTAGCATGCTTCCAGGCATTACAGTTTTTTTAAACTCCATGTGGTCTAGAAAGCTGACCCTAAGAACTGCTACGAGGGAATTTGCCTCCTGATGTTCTGCAGTAAAGTATTCGTGTGGGTCGGATGGTGGCGTCCACCCTGGCATCTGAGACTTTAATGACCCGATGAATCCCCTGCTGGTCTTGGTAAAGTATGGATTTGACTTAGCAGATTGGAGGCATCGATGAGATTCCGTAAGTCAAACCAGCTCCCAGGGATTGTCCATGCTGCTGGCTCACAGGCCACGCTTTGAACTGGTCTGCCCAGGGCTGGCTGGTAGTGTGCAGGTTCTTGATTTTATGCAGGGAGATCTCATAATATAAGTCCAGGTGATTTTTTAGAGGACAAGTATTTTCTTTTTTAATGGATTTTTAGAGAGAAGGAGAGAGAAGAGAAACATGGATGTGGGAAACATTGATCGGTTGCCTCCTGCATGCAACTGGGGATCGAACCCAAAACCTGGGTATGTGCCCTGACCAGGAATTGAACCCGCCACCTTTTGGTGTATGGGCGGATGCTCCAACTCACTGAGCCACACCAGTCAGGACTACAGGACCTTTATTAAAGCTGGGGACAGTGAAACAAGGAAGAAGCAGCAACAGGAGAGACAGTAGGTGAGAAAATGAGCTCAGACTGGGCTACTTTGGCTCACTAAGAAGTCAGAGAAAATGGGGCCTTGGGGCCAGGTTCTGGGGATTTGCCCAGGATGAGCTGCCCCTGCCCTTTGCTCCCTGGTTGGGCGTCTCCTGGGCTTCCTTAGAGTTTAGGAGGTGCATGACTGTGGGGGAAGAAGAGGGGTCATAGAGAGTCTCGAGCTTGGGCATGCTCCTGGGAGGGAGAACAGCCTGGGAACTTTGTCTTGAGGGTTTTTAAAGGCTGGAGGTTTAGGAGAGGATCAATAGAATAGTCATCATGATGTGCCAAAATGAGACTTATTCCCTTAATGTCACCTTTGTTGTGGTTGGCACAATTGGCACTAATTGGATTTCTGCAATCTCCATGACTAAGGTGATTTAAGCTATTTACCCTCTGATGGGGGGGGGAAATGCAAACCATTTACTTTTTTTGTTGAGTTTATTTCATCCATTGCTTTTTAGAGCTAGTGGGAGGTAGGAAAGAAGGGAGAGAAGGGAAGAGAGAGAGGGAGAGAGAGAGAGAGCCCTGACCGGTTTTGCTCAGTGGATAGAGCGTTGGCCTGTGGACTCAAGGGTCCCAGGTTTGATTCCAGTCAAGGGCATGTACCTTGGTTGCGGGCACATCCCCAGTGGGGGGTGTGCAGGAGGCAGCTGATTGATGTTTCTCTCTCATAAATGTTTCTCTCTATCCCTCTCCCTTCCTCTCTGCAATAAATCAATAAAATATATATTTAGAGAGAGAGAGAGAGAGAGAGAGAGAGAGAGAGAGAGAGAGAGAAACGGGTATGAGAGAAACACGTTGATCCGGTTGCCTCCCCCATGCACCCTGACCGGAGCCAAGGATAGGACCTGCAACTCAGGTGTGTGCCCTTGCCCAAGAATTTTGAACCTGCAACCCTTCAATGTGTGGGTCAACGCTCTGAGCACTAAAATCCCAATCTCTCAGAGTAGCTACATTTCAAGTGCATTTCATTGCCTAAAGCTCTCACTGGGCAACGCTACATGTAAAGGAGAAGGGATATGCCTTTTCAGTCAAGGACCTGCTTAGTTTCATTGGGCAGCTGTAACAAACGGCCGCCAACGTCACAGCTTTATACAGCGTGAATTTGCTATCTTACAGATCTGGAACCCAGAAATCCAAAATGGGTATCACTGGTCTGCAATGAAGGTTTGGCAGAGCTGGTTCATTCTGGAGGCCGTAGTGAAGAATCAGATTCCTTGCCTTTCCCTTCTATTAGAGGCTGCTGCATCCTTGATTTATGGCTCCTTCATTCCTGGTGCAAGCCAGGTGGCATGTGCCCAGCACACAGTAGGTCCTCACTGCTGTAGCCTGTCCCAAAGCCTGGGCACCAGAGCCAGTTCCCAAAATGTTCCTTTGGAAACATTTCTGGAATTTGTGAACTTCTCCCACTTTCCAGCTGCATGTCCTGCATGTGACAGGACACCTCAAGGTGTCTGGGCTAGCACATGCTCATCAGAGTGATATTTCTGTTGCAAAACCTCCAAAATTCACTCAAAGTTGGACGAGCAAAGACTATAAAGGAGGGTTTCATCAGGGTCCTCATGTAAAGCCCTTAACAGAGAAACTGACACAGTAGGTACTCAATAAATGTTACTCCCTATAGATATTATTCTTTATTACGAAGAATAATACAAAACGGGTAGTAGAGAAAACACAAACTGTTAGGACTTAGATTGACATTCATCAGTCGGCCTGGTAGCAAATCCATCTTCAGGAATTGGGAGATAGTGAGCACACTGGAGATTAGCACTACCTGAGGCGGAAGGTGAGAATTAGAGACGACGAGAGGTCAGAATAACTGGTACTGGACGAAATGACCAGAAGGCACCACATGTTCATTTCAGAAAATGTGGAGCTGCAGGCAAAGTGTCGGAAGAGCCTTGGCTGGTGTGCTCAGTGTTTGGAGCCTTGGCCCAAGCACCAAAGGGTCTCAGGTCGATTCCCCTCCCCCCTTAGGGTGCATGCTGGAGGCAACCAGTGGATGCGGCTCTCTCGCATCTTTGTTTCTCTCTCTCTGTCTTCCCCTCCCTCCTTTTCACTCTCTGAAAAAGCAGTGGGAAAAATATCCTCAGGTGAGGATTAACAACAAAAATGTGTCAGAAGAAAAATCACCTGTAGTTCTGTCGGAGACAATTACTGTGAATATTTTAGTTTCTTTCCTTCCAATATTTTTCCTATGCAATATATATACACAGACATACACACACTAGAGGCCCAATGCGTGAAATTCGCGCAAGCGGCTCGGCCCTGGCAGCCACAGCTTCCTTCGGAAGGTCGTTTAGCTGTCTGGTCTAATTAGCATATTATGCTTTTATTATTACAGATATATTTAATAAAATTAAAATTAAGGTAAAGTATATAGTGTATGTTGCATTTTATTACTTAATATGAAGTTAGATTTTTCTATGTTTTTCAATACTGGTTTCTAATGGCTAGATAAGCTACTATTTCTCCATCTAAAACTATATATGTTCTTTATTTTCAAAGTTTATACAGTAACATACAGCTTGATGAATTTCTGCATGTGCATGCACACCCATAAGACAAGACCACTGTCCCATGTGGAGTTATAAGATCCTATGATCTCTCCTAGTACATAACCTTTCCATTTTCACCAATTGACCCCAAGTGTGCTTATGTATTGCCAACCCTTGTTGCTTCCACTCTTCTTATAATGATGCTTCCGTGAACACCCTTAAACATACACATGTGTCTGCATCTGATTGCTTCCTTGGGAAACATTTCTGGAAGTTGTGAAACACTGGGTCAGAGGGTGTGAATGCTCTCAGTTGAAAAGCTTCCCTGTCAAACATCTTTCCAGGTCCTCCTTTCCAGAATGGCTCTTTCCCACCTTGGGACTCTTGCCCTCTTTTGGACAGTACAGTTAGAGTACTGTGTTAATGGGCCCCTAACCCCATTCCAGTGCTTGGCTTCAAAACTAGATCCTGCCCTAGCCAATTTGGCTCAGTGGATAGAGCATCAGCCTGCAGACTGAAGGGTCTCAAGTTCGATTCCGGTCAAGGGCATGTACCGTGGTTGCAGGCACATCCCCAGTGGAGTGTGTGCAGGAGGCAGCTGATCGATGTGTCTCTCTCATCGATGTTTCTGACTCTCTGTTCCTCTCCTTTCCTCTCTGTAAAAAAAATCAATAAAATATTAAAAAAACACACAACTAGATCCCCAAGAGCAGGCTTTGTTCATCTTTGTATACCCCTACTTGGAGGAGCAATAAAAATTGAGTTCTCTGCCTGGCTGGTGTGGTTCAGTGATTGAGCATCAACCTATGAACCAAGAGGTTACGATTCAATTCTCAGTTGGGGCACTTGCCCAGGTAGCAGGCTCGATCCCCAGTGGGGGCATGTAGGAGGCAGCCAATCAATGATTCTCTTATCATTGATGTTTTTCTCTCTCTCTCTCTCCCCCTCTCCCTTCCTTTCTGAAATCAATAAAAAAATATTTTTTTAAAAAGTTGAGTTCTCCCCTCTATTGAAGCCCTTACTCAAAGCAACGACACTTCAGGGCTTTGCAAAACCATTGAAATTGGTTTCGCTTTTACAGTAAACAGGACTTGGTGCAAAGCCAAGCAGAACTCTGAAACCCATCTCTAGGTACTTCTGAGATCATTGATATGGTTGAATGAGTTAATGTTTGAGAAAATGTTTCTTAAAAATGTCCACCAGACTGTTAAACTCAGAGCTAACAGATGGTCAAAGTGGGGTGGTAGATTTGCTTACATTTGTTTTTCCTATTAATCACTGGAGTGCTCACATACATTATTGGCATAAATCCAGTAATTTCCTCTCCTTCAAATTATCTACCTCTCTTTCTAGGAGGTAGAGGAGGAGGAGACTGTAAGCCACGAGAAAAGAAGATGAGGTTTGAATAGTTTCTTCCATCTCTCTTTCCCTCTTCCATTTGAAAGATAGAACCCTTTAAGAACATTTCAAGACAGGATATAGTCCCGTGGTCTACTTAGAAATCAGTTTAGAGAACATTTCAAAGAAGATACCCTGTTAGTTTTGACTGGATAGTCAAATAAACTTTTTAAAGAAATGAGTGATAGAGCTAACCCTTATCTGTAAGTTGGGAATTGTTTCTTCCCATGTACAAAACCAACTTTTTTCCTATAAGATTTTTTTGTGTGTTGGGGTTTAGAGGAAAGCAGAATGTTTTATCATGATTTGGCTTCAGCAACTTTGAGACACATTAAAAGCCCTAAACTCTGGTGCCAGAAAAAACTAAACTAAAATAAATTGCCCACTTTTAAGGGGTTTATGTCTAAAAGGGCACAGCTGCTTTCACTTTAGGAGTCTGCCCAGTGCCTTCCTATTGTTGCTTCTTGCCACCACATGGCGTCGCTGTTGAAGACTGGTCCTGTGCAGTTGTGGTAGCTGACTGCTCATGCTTCCACTCCCTCACTGCCAAGATTACCTGGGTATGCTCTGCCCTCAAGCTCCTGAAACTATTTTCCCAGCCACTTCCATGGCAAGAGCAAATCATGGACTTAGCCATTCCTCCCCCTAGTCTTTGGGGGCCACTTTGCTAAAAGATGAGACAGTTTTTCTAAGGACATTCCAAACACAAAAGATCTTGTCCTCTTAGAATGGTGAGGCCAGTGCCCTCTAAATAATTTAAGGGCTATATCTCCGAGGATATTACAGCAAGGGGATTTACCCTGAGCCCCACTTTTGGGTAACATTTCAAATATCTCTTCTTCAAAGCAGAAACTTGGCCAGGTGAACTGTAGTATCTATCATAGACCCTTAGGCTGCTAAAATTTTCAACATTCCCTTCAGTGGTGATCTTCACCATGACAAGCATACGTTATATATCAGTAAGTCCTCAATGTTGTGGATAGGTTTTGCAACTTTTAAGTTTTTATTGATTTTAGAGAAAGGGAGAGGGAGAGAGATGCATCAGTGTGAGAGAGAAACATTGATCGGTTGCCCCCTGTACACACCCCCACTGAACCGGAAACCTGGGCATGTACCCTGACCTAGAATGGAACTGGTGACCTTTCGGTGCATAGGACAAATCTCAACCAAGTGGTACTGGCCAGGGCAGGTTCTTCAACTTTAAAAGAAACGATGCATAATCTTGCCACAGGTTAATTGAATAAACAAGAATTAAGTTCCTATGGTATCTCATCATTATGACAAAGACATTTTCATTATAACATTACTCAAGGACCTGCTGTATGTTAAATGTGGAATAAAACTATATTCATATGCATCCTCATGTGTATATTATATTTAATATTCATTTGAGAGGGATAGAGAAGTAGAAACATTGATGAGAGAGGAACATTGATTGGCTGCCGCCTGCATGTGCCCTAACTGGAATTTAACCAGTGACCACCTGACTCCTGGGTTGATGCTCAGCCACTGAGCCACACCAGCCAGACTGTTTCTTCTTAGTTTAAAAAGAGTAGGTAACAACGATATAGCTGATAAGGGGTTACATTCCAAAATTAATGAATTTATGAAACTCAACACCAAACAATCCAATTAAGAAATGGGCAAAAGACTTGAATAAGCACTTCTCAAGAGAACCTGCAGATGGCCAATAGACATATGAAAAAATGCTGTGTCTCTAATCACCAAAAAAAAAAGCAAATTAAAACTATAATGAGGTCACTTCACATCTATCAGAATGGCTATCATCAATAAATCAACAAACAAGTGAGAGAAAAGAGAACCTTTGGTTAGATGCAAATTGGTGGAGTCACTGTGGAAAGCAGTATGGAGTTAACTGAAAAAATTACATATGGAACTGCATTATAATCCAGTGATTCCACTTCAGGGAATTTATCCAAAGAAACCCAAAACACTAATTCAAAAGAATTTATGTACCCTGTATTCACTGCAGTGTTATTTACAACTAGGGGCCCAGTGCACAAAAATTTGTGCATTTGCGGGGGGGGTGTCCCTCAGCCTGGCCTGTGCCCTCTCGCAGTCTTGGACCCCTCTTGGGATGTCCACCTGCTGGCATGCCTGGCCAGCCTGGGTGAGGGGCTGAGGGCCGTTTTCAGGCTGCCCACAGCCCGGTCAGGGTTCGGGTCCCTACTGGGGTGCCTGGCCAGCCTGGGTGAGGCAGCTGGTCGCTTGCCTTCAGGGTCCTGATCACTGGCATCGCCTCCTCCTCAGCCTGAGCCCAGCTGGCTGCTGCCGCCGCTGCCCATGCCACACCCGCCGCCACCTGCTTAGTGGCTACCGGCCTCCATCTTGGCTGGGTTAATTTGCATACAGCCACTCTGATTGGCTGGTGGGCGTGGCTTAGGTGTCTCAGAGACATGGTTAATTTCCATATTACTCTTTTATTTGAGTAGATAGCCACAATTTGGAAACAGACCAAGTAGTCCATCAGTAGAGCTATGGTAAATTGACACAATGGAATACTACTCTGCTATAAAAAGAAGGAAATGCTACCCTTTGCAGTAGCATGGATGGACCTGGAGAACATTATGCTAAGTGAAATAATTCAGAGAAAGACAAGTACCATATAATTTCATTCATGTGGATTTTTAAAAAATATATGTTTTATTGACTTTTTACAGAGAAGAAGGGAGAGGGATAGAGTTAGAAACATCAATCAGCTGCCTCCTGCACACCCCTTACTGGGGATGTGCCTGCAACCAAGGTACATGCCCTTGACCAGAATCGAACCTGGGACCTTTCAGTCCGCAGGTTGACGCACTATCCACTGAGCCAAACCAGTTAGGGCTCATGTGGAATTTTTTTTTAAATGTTACTTATTTTAGAGAGAGGGAGAGAGAAACATCAATGATGAAAATCATTGATTGGCTGCCTCCAGCACACCCCCTACTGTGGATGGAGCCCGCACCCCTGGCATGTGCCCAGACCGGAAATTGGAATTGGTCCACACTCAACCACTGACCCACTCTGGCTGGGCCTTAGGTGGAATTTAATAAACAATCTGAACTACCAAGCAAAATAGAGACAGACTCGTAGATAGAGGTCAGGCAGACAACTCTAGTGGGAGGTGATTAGGGGGATGGAGGTTTTGGGCAAAAAAGTCAAAACTGATGGACATGGACAACAGGGGGGAAAGGGCTTAGCCCTAGGGGATAACGACGGGGGGAAATTTAAAATATTAAAAATATTAAAAAACACAAAGAAAAAAAGAGCAGGTTGAGTGCTTTCCAGTTTTCTTGAATAACCTGACCCATGCAAAACATTGCTTATATTGGTACAATCCTTGATTAAAAGATACTGCATACCTCTAGAAATGAAAAGGAGAGGCAGGACTAGAGTATACTTGGGGGAGGGCTTCTTTTTCTTTTTGAGAGTTTATGTTGCTTATCTTAAATGAGATAAAGAATATTTATTTCCAAGTGGACAGGTTTCCAACGTGGACCGTGGACCCAAAGCAGCTCCTTCTAAGGAGAGTAACTGAACCAAGTGTTTTGCCCATGTTTTTCTCCTACGAGTGCGATGCGAAACTCCTCACATGTGCAGAAGCAGCCGTTTTTGCAAATAAAATAACAAGTGCAAGACTAACAGGTGCATGGCAGATCCAAGACGCCCATGTGGTTCTCATCAGCTGCCTCTCGCCTGTTTTAAATCTAGGTTTTCCGGTAACAAGCAAAAAAGTTATTTCTCCTGAGGCCACGGCTAGTACTCAGCCCGCCTTCCCACCCCTTTTCTCACAACAGAATTCCCAGCAGCTTCCAGAGAAGACAGCAGCGGAAGGAGGCAGTAAGGGGGCTGGGCGGGGAGCCCCACACAGTAGCCATTCTGGATTTGACCTTTAACTCCGGGTGACCTTGGGCCTTAGTTTCCTCCTTTAGGAAATGAGGGCTTGTCGCCCAGCCGCCAGGCCGAGCGAAGTGGGTCTTTTAAAACCAGTGGTTCTCCGCACGGGGAGATTCCGCCGGCCACGAGGGCAGGGGCCCGGCACGCGGCTCCGCACCTGCCCCGCCCAGGACGGCCCTGCAGGAGGGACCGGGTCCCCAACAGCACTGGAGCGCAGGTCCGCAACCAGGGGGCGGCTCGGGGGCTGGCTCTGAAGCCATCCCAGCTGGGGTGGCGGCTCCTCCGAGAGATGCGTCTCTGTCTCCGCATCCGAACCTCAGGCCAGCGAGGCGCTGCGGACGCCCGCCCTTCGGGGTGGGCAGGGACGCGGGCGGGGGCGTTCCTCCGCGCCCCTCGGGAGAGCCTCGCACGCGCATCACAGAGCGGACGTTTGTCTCCCTCGCCCCCAAGAACGCTGATCGCGAGGCCAGGAAGGACGCCTGGGCTCGGAAACCTTGGCAGTTTCTCCCGCCCGCGACCCCTGTCACCTCCGTCAGTGCGGGGAAGGTTTCCCTCCCCTGAGGAGGTCCCCACCGCGCCGGCTTCAAGGACTCCGCGCACCTCGCGGGTGTCTGTCGGGAACCCCCGCCTACCACACGGCTGGGGGCGGGGCCTCCAGGCTGCGGCCGTTGCCCCGCCCAACCGCCTCCCAACGGCTCCCCAGGTGGGGGGTGGGGCGGCGCTGGGTTGCGGCGATTGCGCCTGCGTGCGCCTGCGTTCAGGCGCGAGGCGTGGCTCGCGCGTGGCCCCGCCCAGGCCTGGCGTCTCCGCCCGCCCCATCTCCCAATCTCCTCAGCGTGGCGCCGACGCTGCGTGCGGCGCGGGTTACCCAGAGTGCTCCGCGCGGGGGCAGCTCACTGGAGTTTGGTTCTCGAGGCGGCGGCAGCGGCGGCGGCGGCTCCGGCGGCTCCTCCTCCTCCTCCGGTGGCGGCGGCGCCCCGGGCCCGAGCCCCGGCTCCCCTCTCCGCCACCCCGCGCGCCCCCTCATCCTCCAGCGCCGCGGGGAACATGAGGCTCCGCTCTCGGAGGCCGGCGAGTGAGTGACCCTCGTCCCCCGTCTCAGCCCGCCCGCCCGCTGGCCTGGCCGCTCCCCCCCCGCCTCGCCCAGGCAATGACAGCGGCTCCGTCGTCTCCGCAGCAGATCAGGGACCGGCTGCTGCAGGCCATCGACCCCCAAAGCAACGTATGTACCCCCCGCGCGGGCCGGGGCCGAGGCCTCGTGGGCCCGGGACCCTCCCCTTCCCCAGTATCTCTCATCTTCTGGGCTTCCGGGACCCGTCTGAGGCCCACCTGTCCCCGAGGGCCGTTGCCATCCCAGCCCTTCCCCCCCAGGCCCGGACCCGGGGCGCTCGGTACGTGAGGCCGAGGCTTCCGTGCGGCCTGGGTGAAGGGAGCAGACCGGATCTGAGGCCAGAGCTTTGCCTCCCTTCCTGCTCCAGCTCCACGGCCCTTGCTGCTCCTGACGGGGCTTACCCGCCTTGCCCTTCCCCCGAGACCCGAGACCCCCGGGAAACCCTCCCGGCGTGGGGGAGGGGAGGGAGAAAGGCTGTGGAGCAACTGGTGTCTTAGGTATAAGTCGGGGAGCCCTTGCCACCCGTGTCTCGGTCTTCTGGTGATCAGGGAAGTCCTTCCCTCTTCTCCCGGCTGGAAGCACATTGACTTCGGAGGGGACCCCCTCCCCCCTGCTCATTTTGCCCCTAGCTGGGTGCCCAGGGCGCCTGGAGAGGCCCCTGGGTTCTGGGAGTGGCCATGCCTTTGCCGGGTCCCTCTTGGGGTCGCAGCCAACGGAAGATCTTGGGGAAGGTGGCATTCTTCAATGTTGCCTTTCTGGGCCTCACTGCCTATTGAGTCTCTGACCAAGCCAGAGTCCCACTTTTTGGTAAAGAATTAGAGGCGATTCTTTTCTATCTCTTTCTCCCAAGAGCCCTGTTTAGGTTGTCTCTTCCCCCTGCCTAGGGTCCCAGCCTGGTGGTTTGTGACCTAGAAGGTCAGGGTTAACCCCAAGGTGTCTTTCTCAGATGTCCCTACAATGAGGCTACTGTTTGCAGAGGGATCTCCCCTGCTCCCTCCGTGTGTGAAGGGAAAGACTCATCATGTTCTCACCTATTCTCCAGTGGGTTGCTGGCCATAGGGGTCATTTTCTGCTGTGGCAGGAGCAGGTTGATCAATGGGAAGATGGTATCCGGTATGAAGTGAGTCTCAGCGTTTGCTGGGAGACCAGGAAGTGGCCATTGAGACCACTTTTTAACGTGCTGGGGATGGAAGAAAAAACCATGTTAGGCTTGGCCAGGTAACTTCCACTGCTGGGGCTTTTGGTTTTCCTTTATGTGAGCTTGGCTAATTGCTCTTAGTATGCTTTAGCCTGTTGTTGTTGTGTGTGTTTTTAAAATCAGGCTGGATTGTGCAGTTTGGGTAGAAACGGAGGAGTTACTATTTTCTAATCTGGTTTCTGTGTCATAAGTTTCCTGGTCTTCAGGCCCCATTGAGACTGACTTGGTGGGAATTGCCTTTAACAAACGTATACATTTTTGTTAGGGTTTTGGGGGTAGAGTAGGCACAAGCTATGTAAAACCTTCAAGAATTTTTGCAGTAACTGGTGCTGCTATAATTCTCAAGACAAATATTAGAGGATAAAGCAAGTGACATAAAAAATGTTAAGTCTTGATGACTTTTGCATCTTTTGTGGAGTCCCAGTGCAATTTCTTGAATTCCACATGCTTGTTTGTCTTTGGGAGAATCTGAGATGTTAGCATTGGTCCTTAATGCCACCTAGGAGAGCTTTGGGATCAGAAGGTGCTTTCACAAGTGTTGATGATGGTGTAGATTAGGTGAGGCAGCAACCTCAGGGGTTGCATTGTGTGTAAGGCTCTAATCTAGAGGGTTCCTAGGAGCAGGGGAGGAAAGGGGACTAGCCAGAATCTGGAGGAGGGAACAAATCTCAGCTTCATGTGTCCCGGTGCGAGCAGGAACATTACATCCATATGAGCTAATGGCTGTGTTACGTGACATAGAATTCACATTGCATGTGGCTTGTTTTGGATGACTTTAGTGATAGGTGTGCATAGAGTCCTGCTAAGTAAGTGTGATGAATGGAATTGGGAAATTGTCTCCTTGAATATGAGTGACGAGGAAAGTACCTCCTTTAAATGCTGCCATTGTTAGTGTTGTGAACATAGTTAATAACCATTTGACTAGAGCGTGACTTAGAGCAAACTGAGTCTAGAAACTCAGAACCGTGGGGGAATAGGCTGCTGTGGAGAAGGAGCAGCGGTATGGCCAGGCTCTAGTTGTCTTTTCACCTGGTCCAGGGGCCGGTGAGGTGGCCCCAACAAGGCATTGCTGCCATGCAGCTGCTCTCCTTTGCCTTACCAGTTATGAACTCCACTTCTGGATAGTTAGTTGACACATATTTAAGATGCTCATGGAAAAAAAAACGGGGACAGAGTTGAAGAGCCAACACTAAAATTAAACGTCTTTTGAGAGAAGCAACACAGAATTGTGCCATGTAATGCTTACCTTCACGGGCAGTTATGGTTGACAAACAGCTTTTGCTTGAAAAATCAATGTAGGGTAGTGACCTAATATCCACAAGTATCTGAAAAAATTGGGGAAGTAACAAAGTAACATTTACTGACCTCCTCCTTTGCAAAGGAGTTCTTAAGAGGAAAGTTGTTTCTTTGCTCTAAATTCTAGCCTCTAGAGTATTTGAATTTCTATAGCATCAACTTAGTACTGAAGTAATTCTTCTACACTCCTTCTCAGATACAGCTAACAGTTTTTCGGAACAGTCAAGCCTTAACTCTTCTCCTTGTGTGTCAGCCAGAGTATTGACAATCTCTCTGAGTGCAGCGTGCACATTTGTTACAGCTTAATCTTGCTTCATTAGAGATGAAGTTGAGGGCAGTGTCTTTTCCTGCCCAGAAATCAGAGTTAGTCCACCCCAGCAGTCCCTTTAGCAGGTGATTAGTCTTCCTGACCAGAATGAAATGTTGTGAGCATGGTTTCTTTCAGATCTTCTCTCTGTAGAGCAGAAGCATTGGGATGTACCTTCTAAGTGCTGGTTAAACTGACTAAACCCCTAGGTTCCTCCTTGGACTTATGGCTGAGGAGCTGCATTTGAGCCATCTTTTAGAGAAAAGCCCTTGTGACTGCTGTAGGCCCAGGGGATCCGCGTGGTATATGCTAATACAGAACTCTGTAGAGCTGTAAGGAACATGATGTTTATCTGGCGCTGAGTAAAGGTCTGACTGAAGTGGTGAGCAGACACTGAAGCCCCATGGCACGTTGAATAGCAGCACAAGGCAGGCCTTGCTCAAGGCAGGTGAGTGTCCTTATATTCAGAGCAGGGAGAGGCTAGAGGAGGCACTGAGGGGAAGAGGGACTTGAACTGGCCCTGGGCGCCAGTGTAAATGCCTGTCAGCCGTCAGGCTCTTCAGCAGGAAACTTCAGGCATAACTTTCTTCTTCACAGCTCTGCAGACGTCAGGTTCCAACCGGAGGTGACCAGGGGGTCTCTGCAGAGAGACACACTCAGGAGGATAATGTTCCCACCTAGGGATTTGAAGGTGAAGATGCTGCTTAGTTTTCCTGAGCTGCAGGTTACCTGCAAAATGGAACTGGGGACTGGAGTATGTGCCCCAAAAGCTCCTTCCCAATCCAGGGTTCAGGTTATGGAAAGGGCAGCTGAGGCTAACATGAATTGCCTTAAAAGTTTTTTTAATGCAATGTGCATTGTGTGAACTTTCTAAAATAACAAAGTTTTATACAGACATGCACCCTTCACAGGAGTTTGTACAGCATTTTAATAGCATCTTCTACTTCCCTTCACCGACCCTGTAAGGAAGGTGAGTTGAGCCACCTCTCTCATTTCTGCACAGTGACGGTGTACGCTGCTTAGTGAGTGTCTCCTGTGTCCAGGAGAGGACAAGTTGCTTTTGTTACTTACTGACTTCATGTGAGGTGACTGCCCCAATACCCAAAGTTCCTAAGTGATGGACCTCCAACTCTGAATACTACCTCACTGCTTGCAAAGACGGAGAGATGGCTCTGAAGAGACCCAGGAGGGCAGTGTCCTCGAGCTGACAGGACAAGATGTGGGAGTTTATATGTGACTCCCAGTAGTTGGGTTAGATTTACCTGTGCCAGATCTAACAGGTTGACAATATTAGGCAGCTGCCCCAGAAACATCTTAAGGTTACTATGAGGGACAGAGTCCTGGGCCAGACCACACTGTGGTGTGGCAACTGCCAGCTGACGTGGAACTTTTCATGAGTCTTGTTTTCTGATTCCAGGTTACAGCAGTTTTGATATTAACTTAAAATGCCATTGATTTCTGCAGAAAAGAGGACTCTTGTAAAATGGAAGACTGTTTGTTCTGATTCTCGCCAATATATTAGAGCAATGGTTCTCAGCTTTCTGGCCCTTTAAATTCAGTTCCTCATGTTGTGACCCAACTGTAACATTATTTTCGTTGCTACTTCATAACTGTAATGTTGCCACTGTTATGAATCGTAATGTAAATATCTGATGTGCAGAATGGTCTTAGGCGACCCCTGTGAAAGGGTCGTTCGACAACCAAAGGGGTCGCGACCCACGGGTTGAGAACCGCTGTGTTAGAGCATATGCAATCTAAGCATGTCTCTGCCTGATCACACTGTTTCCCAAATTCAGTGACATTCTTGTCTTTGCTCTTTATACTGTAGCCAGGATCTATGGGGAGAACAGTGTGGTGTGTTAGGACTCTGGGAAATAGGCAGGGAACAAGTGCCCGTTATGAAGCAGGTGTGTGTCCTGGTTGTGACACTCCCTCAGAAGAAGGTGGATTTTAACCTTGCATCTTCAAGGAGGTCTCTAGGTGGTCCTCAGAGGTGGCTTTAGTTGGACTATGTTGTCCTTTTTAAAAAAAAAACCCAAAAACTACCTTTTAATTGATTTTTAGAGAGGAAGGGAGAGGAATAGAGAGATAGAAACATCAATTGGCCGCTTCATTTATGCCCGCTTCTGGATATTGAGCCCAAAACTCAGGCAGTGTCCTGAGGGGGAGTATATTGTCATGACAGAAGGTTGCAAAGGCCTGGATAACTGTCCAGGGTCAGCCTGTGGGAAGTGGTTTTTTCTCTTGATACATTTTTTTAAAAATATATTTTATTGATTTTTTACAGAGAGGAAGGGAGAGAGAGAGTTAGAAATAACGATGAGAGAGAAACATTGATCAGCTGCCTCCTGCACACCTCTTACTGTGGATGTGCCGCAACCAAGGTACATGCCCTTGACCAGAATCGAACCTGGGACCCTTTAGTCCCCAGGCTGATGCTCTATCCACTGAGCCAAACCGGTTAGGGCCTGATATAGTTTTTAAAAGGCACCATGGTCAACTGGGCCCCTGGGCTCAGGACACAGATGTCCGTGGCAGGAAACACACCTCCGGGTTAGGTGTAGGAGGGTAGCTGTGCTTGCCTGTGGCTTGATTTTTGTGTCTTTGTGGGCATCTTCTTAGATGGAATTCTAGTTTAGCCAGAACCAGGCCCCATCCTGATCTCTATGTGACTGCTGTCCAGTAGGTGGGTCTCCTGCCCAGCCCCCCACTGCAAATTGTCTTGCGGAAGCTGTCTCTGTTGTACGTTTTCTTTTTAATCCTGGCGGTGGGCTGTCCCCAGGGGCCCGCTAGCTAGCTATCGGAATGGGTGACTGAGATTGTGGCTCAGTAGGTGGCAGTGTAGGCAGTGTATTCTCAGTTGAGCCCAGAATGCCCCATGCTCAGAGCCCCCTTCTACAACAGCTTCTTTCCACTCCTCAGGTGTGGAATGGGGCAAGAATTGACATAGGGACTCCATGAGCTGGGGAGCGTTTCCTGCATAAGGAAGGCCTACCAGTATTGTGCATGCTGTTTAAAAGTACTCTCTGAATGAATTCCGGGGCAATATACTTAACATCTCAGTCACCAACTGTTTATGGAGAAATATGGTAAAACTGTTTATGGAGAAATATGGAAATGGTAGCTCAGCCATTGAAGAAACGTTTCTAGCAAGAGCTTATGTGCTGGCTACAAAGGGTGCAGACCTGGACATGCCTGGCCTTTACCTTCCAGGGACCTGGAGCCTCCATTGTAGGGAGAAGGAAGGCATAGAGTGTGCACGTGGACTATTTGGGGTGAGAGTGGGGATCTGGGGTTGAGGTGGCCTTGAAAGGCTTATAGTTTTGTCTTGTTCAAAGATTGTTTGGAATTCTTAAGAGCGTAAGAAATGGCTTTCTAGAGTACTTCATCATTTTGAGTTTTCAGAATGAAAAGTTTTACAGTCAGGTGAAGGAAGTCAGTTTTTGGTTCATCTCTGATCCAAGGAGATCAGAGAGTTTGGAGGAATAGCTGGAAGGTCTTGAATAGTTTTCCCCCTCAGCAGTAGGATGGGAAGGGGGCAGGTGTCATGTTCTGTGAAGAGTCTGGGAGCTGAGTTCAAGTATTTGAAGTGCTGTTGTACCTGGTGTTAGATTTACTCTGGGTTGCAGGAGTTCCTGGGAGGCAGACCCTACGTACTTGGGGAGCTCTTGATTATTGCCAGAGCTGGCTGGAGACAATTTGGGACTACCATACCAGGTTGGGGTACGGACACCCCCAGCCCCTCTGTCTGGACCCACAGACTCCTGATATATGAGTTCCTAGAGGTTCTGTGACTGCACGGGGAGCCTGCGATAAAGGAGAAGGATCATGTCAGGTGAAGTGCCACTACCAGACCGATGGCGTTCAAAGCCTTGGAATGTCCCTAGGACTACAGCGAAGTTTCCTGTAGTCATTGGAGGCTATGAAGTGAACAACTGTCGTTTACTGAGCACATACTGTGGGCCAGGGACTGTGTGGAGTGAATCGCATCCTGGTTGCTTCTCTAAACTTCATTTTAGGGAAGATCTGTCCAGTATCGAAGAGGAGGCTGTTGGAATCTGGGCCTAAACCCAGTGCTGGTTAGCGTTAGCTCAAAAGCCAATGGGCTTAATGACAGCAGTCTTCCTCGCTACCTCCCCCCTTCCCCCCACAAACATACACAAGCAGTGCTCTCAGCATGAAAGATGGGTTCTAGTGCATCTTCTGAAGTTTAACCTACCTTACAAACACAAAATGTTTTAAATGTTAAGTTTTGTATCTCCTGCCCAGTTCCTATAACCTTTTCCCCCTTAAAATTTCTAGCCTAGCTGCTCCTAATCTTTTTTCTGTCAGGATCCATTTTTATGATCAGAAATATTCAGGAACTCCCACATAATGACAGGTGTACTTTGAGTAGCTGTTTTTTTGAGAAAATTCAAGGACAGAGCTAATCTAGTCATGCTTTGAAATGAAGTTACCTCTTTTCGTCCAAACAGTATCTACTTAAATCTGCAAGCTGACCTTGCTTGTCTGTGTATGACACCTAGGGCTGGAACCTTTGTACTGTTTGTTGCCACCCCCACCTCACTCCCTCCTCTCCCTTTTCCAGAAACCTTTCCTGCTTTAATCCAGGTACCGCACATGACTTAAAACCTACAATCCTGCTGATAATAGGTCTTGTTATTCATGTTCTCCTTGGATTACAAGCTCCCTGGTAATGCACCATGAGTTCCTCCCCATGTACCTAAGACTTCATAGCAACTGGGTGCTCAGATGCTTGTTGATTATCCTGTGCAAAGGACTGATCTTGGGAACTGGTGGTCAACGATGGTTAGGTATTAAGGGCTATACTTTCCAGCACTCCTTGTGTGTTAAAGACGCACTCAATCTGTACAGCAACTGAGGAGGCAGGTACTGTGCGATTGTGGAAACTGATGATCTGCGGGCATACTGCTAGAAGTGATCACGCTGGATTGAAACCCACTTCGAAGTCTTCACCCACCTGCTGAGATCTCCCTTGTCACTGTTTAGCACAGTGGGTATAAGATGTTCTACTCTTCTTGCCTGGGTCCGGATCTTATGCAGGATTCCTCTGTAGACATTTAAAATATATATGCGTGCGTGCGTGCGTGCGTGTGTGTGTGTGTATGTGTGTGTGTGTGTAAATTTCAAAGAGGAAGGGAGAGATAGAGATAGAAACATCAGGGATGAGAGAGAATCATCGCTCAGCTGCCTCCTGCATTCCCCCCTACTAGGGTGGAGCCTGCAACCCAGGCATGTACCCTGATTGGGAATTGAATCATGACCTTTTGGTTTATAAGTTGATGCTCAGCCACTGAGCCACACCAGCCAGGCACTCTGTAAGCTGAGCAGTCTGTAGATCTTTTTATTTAGGCCTGAAAAAAATGCTTTGTGTTTCTCTTAAACTTTCTGAGGAAAAGGTATGAGGTGATTCTTCCTTTTTGTTTCTTGGCTGGCGTTCTTTACCCCTGACAGAGAAAAGATGACTCGTGATCTTAGAACCCTGGTTCAGTGTTCCCAGGAGATAATGTTCAAATGTCACGTTGGTATCTTTGGCTTTTTTGGTCATGTGACAAACCAGACCCTTCCTGGACATTCCTCTCCCCTGGGTTTCATTCCTTAGGGTTAGGAAGTAGGTGATGGTTTTTCCCGGACACACCTCTGATGGGTCAGCCTCATAGCTGCTGTGGAGACCCCAGTCACTCATCTGCTGTGTGCACAGAGTGATGATGTAGGTGGCTGGCCTCGAGTCTGTGGTGGAGGGTTCTGTGGTGCAGATGTCAGCAGTCAGGTGAGTTACTGATAAAGGACTGCTGTGTGTGTGATTGTGGTTCACTGAGGGCCCAGTAGGTGGCTCCGCTGCCCTGCTGGTATCTTTAGCTCTGTCCCCTACCCACACCTCTGGTCATACTTGGCTTCTTGGGTAGTACCCTGACCCACCAAGCTGATTGAAACTCCACTTGCAAGCCCTGGGAACTGGGGACTTCTTGTCTGTTCGATGGGTTATTTTGATATCCCCTCCCCCATCCCAGCTTAGCTCTCCTGTCCCCTTTTGCCATCAGGTCCCTGGCCCACTCCAGGTTGGGCTATTGGGTAGTGGCCACATTCTCTTTCCCTAGGTGATCTCTAAGTAACTAGGTAACTGCCCTCTTCTTCTTAAGGCCAGCCCTTCTAGAAGCCACTTCCCAACTTTATTTACCCCCTCAGTTCATCTTGCATCTATGCTAGGCATGCAGTTGGCAAGCTTGCTCTTTCATGCTGTCTATGGGGGTGAGTGATATTAATGTGTAGATATCTTCTGTATAAACACACACATACACACACACACACACACACACACACACACACACACACACACGCCTAATATGCAAAGTGTCCCCTCGGGAGTTCAGCCAGGAGACTGGGAGTTAGATCGTTCACTGTGACATGTGCTGACCACCAGGGGGAGGCGTGGAACAAAGGAAGGTCCTGGCCAGGCCTAGGGACCCTGCCTGTGTACGAAATTCATGCACCAGGCCTCTAGTGTAATATAGGAACATTAGACCCTTTCCGCTAGTTATTTCACATTGTTTGCCTCCAGTGTTCAATTAGATAGTTGCTAGTAGAGCACCTATCCTCTACTTCCTTTACTAATTCTGTTTGCAGGTCTCCCACAGAAGGAGGGTACCCCTATGCTCATGACAGGAGCTTGAAAGCAAAGGGACTGATTGGCTCGAGTCATTCAAAGGCCAACTTTCTGTTCTACTTTTTGTGTTGCTTTCACACAGGGTAGTGTCTTTCCTCTAGCCTTTGCAGTTTTAGGATTCACCCTTGTGGAACATTATTTAAGGGAAGAAAGAGCAGGGGACTTTCCCAGAAACCCCAGTAGACATGTCCTGGTGCCTTCAGGCTTTGCTGGAATTAGCAGGCTATGTTGGTTGGTTTGCCCAGAATAGAGGGGATGCCTCAGGAGACATCAGGGGCCTGTTGTGGGTGAAGAGGGTAGTAGAGTGGGGAGCAAGCTGGCATGTCCCCTGGGTGCATGCTAGTTTAATCACATCTTTGATGTGATGGTACCATCAGACAGTTGAATAAAGTACTGGGGCTGGGAAACTTGGGTCCAACTGGCAAAATGGAAGTAGCTGAAACGTAGGGTCTGGATGGGCTGGTTTGAATGTTGTGAGGTTGCAGCACTGAGTTCTGAGTAACCCATTCCTTCTGGTCAAACCCGCAGACTCTAACTTGCCTGTAGTTGCAGTTGGGCACCTTGCTGTTACCTTGTGTTTGCACAGGTGCCAGTTGCAGCTTCTGACTCCATCATGGACTGAGGAGCACCGGGGAGTCCAGGAGCTCCTGCCACAGTGCTGCTTGTTGTCCTGTCGCTAGCAGCTCTCCTGGTGCTGCAGTAACTGCCTGGACCCAGTCTGGGCGGAAGAGGTGGCACAGTCCAGGAGGCCCAGACCACCCAGGTCTCCTATAGTTACGAAAAGGCAGTGCCCATGACCCAAGCAAGAGCCATGCTCTGCAGACTTCTGTCCTCTGAGCTCAGAGGCATGGACAGGCCCTGGCTGTGGTCTGGTCAGATCTGATTGTCCTGTCCATTTCCTCTTGTCTGTCCCCTACCCCTAGTTAACCTGGTAACCGGAAACTGGTGCCTGCGTATCTTGGTCTAGCTTGTTCCTCTTAGGTAACTGAGAGGAGTAAGGGCAGGTGATTTTCATGACCTTCCTTTTTGCCTCCGGCTCTCAGCAAGCACCTGAAGGTAGGGTTGTCTGCTCCCCTTTGCTGGATGCTGGCAGCCTGGCAGTGACAGAAGTGGACCACAAGTTAAGTTTTAGGCACTGTGTCCATAGACGTAATTTTTATATGTTGTTAGATTTTGCTTGGCTTTGGTAATTACTGTGGAGAAATTCTGTTTACAAGTGGAGATGATAAAACTTAAAACCATTTTTAGTAAACACTTAGTAATTTATAAGCATCGGCATTTCTAAAGAATCCACATCCTTCCCTCTTTTCAGTTATATGATGTTGAGATACAATAGTGCAGATGGATTCTAGTTTCATTCAAACATTATTTTAAGTACTTTGAAATAATGAAGAACTCTAATTGTGTGGTGTGGCAGTAAATGTTTCTAGGGAAAAATGCATTTACATGTACATAAGTTTATAAATTCTGATGTGAAGGATGGGTAGCACACAGTTTACAAACAAGGAAATAAATGACACTCTGTTGTCAATTCCATGCAGCCAATTGTTTCTCACTGGACTGCTTTCCTTGATTGTTGCTGAACTTTTGTATCTATAGTCATCTTAGGAGTATAGTTCTTGAAGATCAGTTGATATTTTTGTTTATGTTAATGAGTTAAGTGATACCTGCTGAATCAGATAATAGTTTTCAAATACTGGAAGAATATGTCCTAAATTGTGCTATTTCTAATTTAACGGCTATGGGCATGATACACTATTAAGTTTAATCTGCATTATTAACATTTGCTCCATCACTTTCTTAAATCTAAACCCCAGGGTTGCAAACTATTTCTGCAGAGGGTTAGGTAGTAAATATTTTTGGCCATACAGTGTCTGTCACAATTCTGCCTTTATTTATAGCACAGAAGCAAACATACACAATATGAAAATGGATGGATATGGCTGTGTTCCAATAAAAACTTTGCTTACGTGGTTAATTTTATATTATGTGAATTTTACCTCAATAAAAAAAAATATAAAATGGGGTGGGGGACTTGCTTTGCAAAAATAGGCATTGGGATGTCCAGCCGGTGTGGTTCAGTGGTTGAGTTGGACCTATGAACCAGGAAGTCACGGTTCGATTCCTGGTCAGGGCAAGTGCCTGGGTTTTGGGCTCGATCCCCAGTCAGGGGTGTGCAGGAGGCAGCCGATCAATGATTCTCTCTCATCATTGATGTTTCTATCTCTTTCCCTCTCCCTTCCTTTTTATGAAAACAATTAATATATATATATATATATTTTTTTTTTAAACTGGGTAATTTTTTTTAAACACCAAGTGTTTTAAAAACAGCAACAAAAAGCAGGCATTGAGATGTATATAGTTCACCAATCTGACAATAAATCAAGACCTGATTTGAGTGTTTGTCAATTTCTACAGTTTAAATACTTCTACCAGGCTCATTTCAAGCCAGTAACATGATGTTAGGAAAAGATTTCTGAGTAACCTTGGCTCTCATAGGCTGCTGTGAGCTGGCTCTAGCACACTCCTGAATGGAGTCCCTGTCCTAAGCCAGATTGGACCCTGGTGCAGGGTACAGCAGCCTCAGGAGAGCAAAAGTATTGGTGTATGTGCAGATGGAGATCTGGGCTGTAGGCCACAGGTTCCTTGTCCAAGATGGCATCAGTGCCTTTGCAGCTGGCTGCTGAAAGGTTCTCTTAGTTTGAGTGTTTGGGGGGCCATGCCCAGAGCTGCTTGAAGGTACTTGATGAGTCAAGCAGGGCGCTGTGCTCCAGATCCTTTGCTGCCCATTCTTTCTGGGGCTCTGGGGCTGAAGTGACCACCTCTCCTCGGCCAGTGGGTGGGAGGAATCCTTTCTCTCACGTGCCACACTGTTTATTTTCTTCAAAGCTTTCTTGATAGTCACCTGTTCTGTTTGCTTGTCTTCCTGACTTCCTCCTCAGCACATATGCAATATATTTGTATTTTCCCAGTAAATAAATAGCTGCTAAATGAACACCTATGTCTTCTCTCTACTGGCTGCAATGGTTGCAGTGTGCAGTCAGGGTGGCTTTAGGCGCCCATGTTGAAGTTTTTTCCTGATGTGTCCTCCGTGTGTGCGTGCGTGCGTGTGCGTGTGTATCTTCTGACAACATTCTCCTTCCAGATCAAGGAAGTCAAGTGTTGCTAACTTCACCACTAGGCCATAAAAATTGCTCTAGATCTCAGCATGACTAATGCCATATTTGTTTCTGCCCCCTTCTTCCCAAAAAGAAGGAATGAAATCCACACCCAGTGCACCTTGAGGCTGCTTTTGTACTGCCTGTGTGGGCCTCATTTACAGGCCAGTCTTCAGAGAGTCTCAGTGGCCTCTCCTCTGCCGCCCATGGTATCCAGAATTGCCACTTTACTGAGAATCACATTGCTAGTTAATGAGATAAAAGGACTTAGCGTGCAGTCCTAAGTGTTTCATTCCTAATTAGATGAAGGCAGTTGTATTTCTGGGGACCCAGACCAAAAGCCATCACATTATGGGAGCAGGGAAATAGCAGCCTCCTGACACACCAGATGGGTGAAGCCAGGTGATCTGATAAGGACCAGGTGGAGCCCCAGTTTTTCTCTGAGCTGCCTGGTAGGCTACTGACTTGACACCTATCCCTTTGCAGGAGGTGGAAGTGTGTGAGTTCACGGAGGAAAGGAGGACTGACTTGAGTGACAGATTTGCTGAGAGTCCAATAGGATAGGGAGACAGATAGGAAAAGACATTTGGTTAGTAAGAGCTCCGTGCAGCCTTCAGATCTTCCTTTCCTAGGGGCTACCATTTACTGGATGAGCTCTTGGCACTTTCCATTTCAGTACTGTGGTGTCAGGTGCTTGTGCCCTCTCTCTGGGCATCTTCCACTTGCCCCATCCTCCCCTTTGCCTTCATCATGCCTGTTTCTCCTGCCCAGCATTCATCTGAACCTCTCACCTCCTCCAACCATCCCAACAAGCACCAGCCTGGAGACCCTACTCCTGGCCTCAGAAACATAGAGGTGCCACCTCCTGGCAAGGCGCCCTTGTGCCAGTTCCTTCTGCTGTTGCTCTCCATATGTGTGGGATATATGAGGATAGCAGCTGCCATGGGTTGCAGATGGGTGTGGCAAAGGCCAGTGACGTTTTTTGTGTCTTCCACCTTGGAGGTGTTTTATACATGTTACATCTGTCTATGTTACATCCATTTCTCTTTTTAATTTACCTGGGCATCCTGGCCTTCATTCTGAGGACCCCAAGGCCTTACTGAAGCCCTGCCCACATTACTGTCTCAAACTCTGTGTGAGCTGTGTCACCTTAGGCAGAATCTAATTTCTGAGTCTTTGCTTCTGAATTTGGAAAATGCCTTACCCCAGCGCAGCTCTAGGACTCTATGGCACAGTGTCCGTACAGTGGTGGCACAGCATGTGGCCTTCTGTACACATGGGACACAGTAGTTTGGGAGTGTCAGGAGGTGTAGCTGATTTTTTTTCCTGTCCTCATAGCCAGAGCAGCTATATGTCTTATCATATAGACCAGGACACTAAGAGTCAACAAAACATTGTTAAAAATTACACTGAAAACAACAGGTAGAAATGTGTGATCTGCCAAACCAGGCCTAAGGTCACCTTCCACACTCCAGTGTCCCTCTGCGCAGTCCCCTTAGATTCTTAGTCCTCTTTGCAGAACTGACTCCAGCAGCTCACAACCTTCATCTCCCCCAAACCCTTAGCCCACCCCAGCCTGGCCCACACTCTGGGGCTTTCCTTTGCCCTGTTCTCTTCCTAAAATGTTGCATTTTCTTTCTTTTTATTCGTACTGATTTATCAGTACACAAGTAATAAAACACCCTCCTTTAAAACTTTAAATGTTTAACCTACAGCTAAGTCCCTTTTGACCTCTGTCACTGATGCAGTTTCTTCTGTCTTTCTGGAGAGAACTGTCGTAGGTCTGGAGTATGTCTCCTGTGCATGTAGAGATAGACACACCCCAGAATCCTGTGTGTGGTTTTTAAATAAATTCTGGCACACATTGCCCTAACCGGTTTGACTCAGTGGATAGAGCGTCGGCCTGTGGACTAAAGGGTCCCAGGTTCGAATCCGGTCAAGGGCATGTACCTTGGTTGCAGGCACATCCCCAGTGGGGAGTGTGCAGGAGGCAGCTGATGTTTCCCTCTCATCGATATTTCTAACGTTCTCTCTCTCTCCCTTCCTCTCTTGTAAAAAATCAATAAAATATATATTAAAAAAATTCTGGCACACATGTCTTTTTTTTTTTAAGACTTAATTTTGTTTTTTTAATCCTCACCCAAACACATTTTAGAGATAGGAAGGGAGAGGGAGAGAGAAACATTGATCGTTGCTTCCTGTATGATAGGGGATCAAACCTGCAACCTGGGCTTGTGGCCTGACCGGGAATTTAACCCACGACCTTTTGGTGTATGGATGATGCTCCAGTCAATGAGCCTCACTAGCCCGGGTCAGCAGCCAGTTCATTTCCCTCAGCATCTCTCTATCCTTGTTACATGAGTCTAACTCAGTCCATTAACCGCAGCATAATCCATGACAGGAGCTTTTTTATTATCATTGAGCCAGCTTCCAAACTTTTGCTAATAAAATTATGCTTTTTGAACAGTGTGCTAAGTCTCTGCTTGAGTAGGTCTGTCAGTTAAAGTGTGGAGTGGTGGTTTCCACAGCAGCAATATGGAGGGGCACTTCTGTGGGTGCCTTCTGCTCTTCCACAGCTCTGCTCAGAGCTGGTGCTCTAAGGCTGAGGGACAGGGAGAGGCAGTGTCACCCTCTGACTGAGGGGTTTTGCTAGTGCTCCCTGGACCCTCACCTGGCCAGAGATCTTCCTTGAAGCCTCAGCACACCACCCCCCACGCCACCCCCAGCTCCCACTCCCTTTCTCAAATACTGAGGTTAGGTGTGTGAGGGAAAATGCAGGTGGAGCTGGCCGTGGCTTCAGGAGGCCTGCTGTGCTGAGCATAGGGGCAGAGCCTTGGGGACACCAGAGGATATCTCTTCCAGATATCCAGAGGCAGCCAGTGTCGGGCCCTGCTACTTACAGTGGGGAAACCACTACCAGTAAAGTCCATTGCCCTGAATCTTCTGTAACTCCCATCAGATGTTGCCTTAGCATTCAGAGAATCACATCTGCTTTAGCAGGGGCTCTGAGAGACTGTGAGTGCAATGGTTCTCATTGACAGATTGGGACCCCCATCTGGCCAGCACTTAACTATGCGCTGGGCAGATTCACACAGTCCCATAGGGGAGCAATTGCTGTCCTTACCTTAGAGACATGGAAGGGACCCAGGGTGATGACTTGCCCATGACCTTACAGCAGGAGGTTCTGGATGCCAAGTCCAGCCCCCTCACTCCTTCAGCTGCCCTGTCCACTTGCACATGTGTCCATCAGCCACAGTGCTGGGTGGACATGGTAACAGGATGACAGGGTATAGTGCTCTGTGTAGAAAAGCAACAGGAATGCTGGTGGATGAGGTAGGTGGAGCAACAAAAGGGGGGCACCAGAGGGCTGCTTGAGGGAGGGAGGTCCAAGCAGAAGGACCTCCTAGGAGGTTAGGAGTGCAGAGGCTTTTTCCACTAGGGCCCCAGAGCTGTTTGGAATTGAGCTTGGAAAGGTTATTGGGAGAGCCGGGGGTGGGCTGGGCAGGGAGGTGTGGCATTCAGGTGTGACTGCTGCTGCCCCAGCCCTGATAGGAGGAGAGAAGCTGAATACGCCAATCTTGAGACCCATGCAGTCATGGCTAAGGGGAGGGAACAGTTGGGGATAGCTCGTGTGCTGGGTGCGAGGGAGATTGGGTGTCTCTGCCCACTTCTGAACGCTGAGGGTCACTCTGAGAAGCAGCAAGGTGTCTCTTTCAGTCACATTTCATTATCTCTGAGTCAGACTGCCTTCCAATTGGCACATTGGCACATTTGTCCTTCTTAGTGGTTGGTGATATATTGGTGCATCTCAGTGGGTGAAACATGGGAAGTCCCTGCTCAGAACCCGATGAAATGAACAAGCTAGAAGCACACATCAGTAAGACAGTGACACAGCGGCCCCCTGGCATCCAGTTATAAACTCTCCCCTCCTGCCCTGTTTCCTCTCCTCACGCAGGCCTTACCTCTACCCAGCTTCAGTGACCATCCAACCCTCCTTCCTGTTCATGGCCTCTCCAGCTCCAAGTGATAGCCTCCACATCCTGAGCCCCTGGGTTCTCCCTGCCTCATTGTCCGCTTCACCTCACACCCACCCCAACCTGCCCCTCTCCATCTTGCTCCCTGGAATTGGGCAGCATCTGCAGATCTGTCTCCTTGCCTCAGCTATGAGTTCTCCACCAGGCAGCTAGAACCAGCTATTTAAAACTGCAATCTGACCGTGTCACTCCCTGCATGGCCTAAGATCCATTACGTGGCCTCTCCGTGGCCCCCTCCCACTCTCATCTGGTATTCTTTGCACTTGCTGAGCTGCTCTTTGCCTCTGACCCTTGGTTCCTGTTGTGCCCTCAGTCTGGTTTATCCACACCTTCTTTGTCTGGTTTGCAGCCTCCAGTTTCTTCGGGCCTCCTCAGAGGCCCCACAACATTGAATATCCCCAGCCCACACTGTTTGAAGTTCCCTAATCATGGTCTGCCCGAGTGCTTTCAAGGCTACAGCTGTGCCTTATCTGTATTTCTGTGTGATGCAGCAAAGCATGCAGTGAAAAGCCATTGCTTAGGAGCAAGGCTGCCTGGCCCGAAACCCAGCTGTGTGACATCTGGCAGATTAGGTGACTTCTCTGTGCCTTATCTTCCTCCCTGTAAAAGGGGGCTGATAGAGCATGGAGTGTCAGGGTGATTATTTATAGAGCTGCATATAAGAATTTCTTAACAACAGAAAAGAATTTTTAACAAATAAAACCATGCCTGATTGGCCTTACTGAAGCTATAGAAACCCCAACTCTTCCTAGTTCATCTTTTAGCTAAACTCCTACAGCAGGCAGGGCCTTTAGGCTTATCACTGGGAGGAAAGTTGGTGCAGAGTGGAGTGGTATCTGCTGTGCCTTCACTCAGCCTAGTGGGAATCCAGGGTTATGCCAGGAGAGGGCAGAAGCAGAGCCCATACCCCTGTGATAAGTGCTGGTTAGTCTGTCTCCAGTCCTCGGAGCACCCGTAAGCTGGATGACACTGTCCTCCTGGTGCCTAGATGAGGCTTTTGCTCAGTGAAGGGAAGTGACTCTCCTGTCCCACTCAGGGTGCTGTTGCCTAGCCCTAGTTCCAGCCTGAGTCTGGCAGGGGCAGGGAAGCAATGCCAGCAACAAAGTGGGTGCGGGGTGAGGGGGGACTTTGGGTACAGATGCTTCTGCCAAGGAAGCCAGATGAGCTTGGGACACTCCTTGGGGATGATGGGTATCATAGCCCAACTCAGCCCTCCACTATAATTCTCCAAGGCACCCCAGATCCCACAAAGCAAGCTGATCTCCTGAGCCCTTGCTGGCACAGGGGGCCTCTGCCCACCTCTCCCTCCTTGCCTTACAACCCTTTTACCTCTCCTTGTCCCATGTCTGTGCATGCTTGCAGTTCTGAACCCCCATTCTTCCCTCATGAGCCCCATTCTAGGATACTCACTTGTCTCCACCACCAAGATGGGGGATCTATGAGCCAGGGCATGAGGACTATCCCCCATGCCTGACCACACACACACACACACACACACACACACACACACACAGTATTTAAAGCATGGCTTTGCTCTTTCCTCCAGCTGCAGCCTGCACAGTAGCTTCCTGCAGACCTGTAGAAACCTTGTATCTATTTACAGTCTTTTTTGTGTGAGATGAACATGGCATCTGTTTGGAGGGCAGAGAGACTCAAGCTTATCTGTGAAATGAAGAAGCTGCCAGTACATCACATGAAGACCTTCTGCTGGGGGCTCAGCAGAAGGACTTTTTCTGGCTTGAAAGGGAACCCATTTTATTTTGATAGCTATGCATTTATTTTAATGGCACTAGAAAAAAATATAATCTGCTTCTCAAAGCCCAGTCATTATTGCTTATGATAAGAGCAAAGTGGGAAAATGTAAAGGGCTAATTTTCAGGTGGCATTTGGAGCCCTGACCTGACTAATGACCTCTCTCCAAGGCTTATTCCCACTCAGGATCCAGGGGAGCATCTGAGGATACGAGTCCCTCATGGGGACATAGAGGGAAATCAGAAAGTTTGTGTGGAACCCAGGATTTGGTAACAGTTGTTTTCCCAGTTAATGTGCTGTATTTTTTTCAAAAATTTGTGCTCTCGGGGTGGAGGGAGTACCTCAGCCCAGCCTGTGCCCTCTCACAGTCTGGGACCCCTCAGTGGATGTCCTATGATGGCCCCAGTCTGCCAGGCGCCTTCTCTGTGTGTGTGTGTGTGTGTGTGTGTGTGTGGCCACTGGGGACCTACCCCCAGCCGCATCTGAGGCTCGGAGCAGTCCTCCTGTGTGTGTCTACCTGCTCGGGACCTGCCCCCAGGCACACCATCAAGGCTTGGAGCAGGCACCCCCTCTATGTTGATCTCTCAGACTCTTGCCCTCCCCTGCATGTTGTTCTCCTTTTTGAGCTGTGGCCAGGGCTGGGTGCTGCCTGCCTCCCAAGCTTGCCTACTGCCCATCTTCCTCCAGCCACCAGAAAGCAGGGAAAATCCCGACTTGTGGTCAGGCCAGCCTTTTCCTGCTCCCTGATCCCTGGAAGGGACCTGGGAAGCCGCCAAGCAGGCCGCCAACTCTTTCCCACTCACCAGTCCCCTGCCGCCTTCCTTTCCCACTTCCCGGTGCTACCAAGGGGTCTGGGGAGCTGCCAAGCAGGACCCCGGCCCCTGCAGCCTTGCTTTCCCGCT
>PVJC01005312.1:0-59251 GCA_004026665.1 Murina feae
CCCCCCCCCCCAACCCCTTTTGGGAAGGTTTGCTCCCTAATGATTTCATCTGGAGCCAGATGATCTCATTGACCATCTGTATGAAAAAAATTTCCAAATTGACACTAGCCGCCCCTGACCTAGTACTCCCCAATCAGCCACACATTTGGTCTCGCTCAAGCATCCTTCCAAAGAAATCACTGCCACGTGGAGAGCTGGGAGCAGGGCTGGGCTTGCGAAACTTTCCACTGGGCCTTCCTCAGGAAGCAGCTGGCTCTCGCGTGACTCCTGCTGTCCTCCCCGCGCTGTCCTCATTCTCCCCTCTTAACCTAATTCCCCAGCAAGTGTGCCTCCGCTCTGCCACTCTTTCTTTAGTCTAGTTTTTTTGGGGGGGAAAGTGCTTTGGTCCCTTGCCAGGGTTCTTTAGTCTTGCCTCCCTCTTCCCTAAAACGTAGATCCATCCTTCTCTCTTTCCACGATAAGTATCTCTTGGCTGCCTGCAAACCTGACCCTGTCTCCCCACACGACCCTTGACCTTGAGCTCCTCAAGCAGCAGTATTCCAGGAGGTAAAACCTTGATGTGCTCTACAGTGGGAAGCATATTCATACACACACACACACACACACATACACACACACACACACACACCAAACAAAAAACAACACCCCTCACCTTGCTGTTCTAAGCTCTCTGTACCATCTATACTTCCAGTGTTATTTCTAACCGCCCCCCGCACACACACACACGGAACCCATACTCCATCTGAAACTGGGCTGATTTAAATCGCCAATATACCTCCTAACTCGGCACCTCTTTCCTCACAGCATTTTCTGTGGACTCTGTTCTCTCCCTGAAAATGTTCTGTCCCTTACAGTCTGCCTCAGAGGCCACCTTCCTCACGCGGGCGTTCTTGAGGCTTCCACGTGGACATGGTGGTTCCTTCCTGTGCCTGTCTAGTGTCTCCCCTCTCATACAACTTAGGTTGAGTCTCGTGATGCATTATTGTCTACATCTCTATGGCGGCTCACTCTCCTTGCATTGTCTTGAGCTCTGATTTGATTTGGAGACTCGCAGTGAGTAATTGTTCCGTGATATTGCTGAACTGAAGTGAGTAGGTGCAGGTAGCTGCACTTGTTGCTGTTCCACAGGCATGGGATGGTCATTCATGTTTCTATCTTTCTTCTTTCTTTTGTTTCTTCATTTGAAATGGCTTTCCTTGTTTCCACCGGTTACCTAAATTTGAACCTTCTCTGTTGCACAACTCAAGTTTTATCCTCTTAAAGAAGACTGTCCTGACAACAAAGTGATCACTGGCCAGTTCTCCGATTGCTGGTGGTTCGCCCAGCAGATTGAAGCACTTAATTGCTCACCTTCTTGAATGCTTTTGTACCGTCTCATGGGTTCAACTTATCTAGTCTAGACAGCACATTCCTGAAGGGCAGCAATCAGGGGTAGCATTTCCTTAGAGTGTTTAGCAGAGCGCTGAGCATGGAGTAGGAGCTGGTGGTAGACAATGTGTGCTCCGCCCATATTTCCTCTTCAAAGACAAACCATTGACCCACCAGTCTCTGGGAATATCTGTCACTGTGGCTCAGAGCTAGGCCTTCGCTGAGAATGGCCCTCTGACACCAGTACTGCCTCACAGAAGGTCCCCCCCATTCCTCCCAGGTTCTGACCCACAGTTAACAACTCTGCGGGACTGGCTCGGTGCTGGCCCCTGTGACTTATCCTAACTCTGAAGGGCCGCCTCAGTGTGGAGTCCTTACAGGGTGAAAGCTCAGGGTCAGGGCATGCGGGTCAGCCTCTCTTCCATCCACACCTGCCTTGATGTATCTCCTGAGATATCTTTCCAATAAATCTTCTGTCCACAGTCTCCATCTCAGAGTCTGTTTCCAGGGAACCTAATCTAAGACAGGGCTTAAAGCTTGTCATTTTCATGCCCATCTGTTCAATGTTTCATTTGCAAGACTGCAATAAGCATAGCATTGCTTTCACATCATCACTAAATTGGCATGCAATATGATGACTCCCATTTATGAAATTTATGGACCACAAAGAGTAGCCAGATTTCTGTTAACACAGATTGTCAGATACAGTTGTCAGATGCCAAGTAATTCCGTGCATGTTAGTGAAAACACTTAAGAATTTTACAGTGAAATATGTTTTTGAACAAAGTTTAAAGCTATGAGAAGAAAAAGGAGCAGAAATATCATTACAGAAAAATTTGTTTAAACATATTGGCTATCAATGATATTTTTTTCTCTATGGCATTGACTCAATAAGCAACTCTTTATCAGATTTCTGAAAACCTTAGGTGTGGCAGCCTAGGGAACATGAAGTGGGGAGAGATTTCATGTATTCTCTGACATATAGAATGTTTTCACCAGTGCTGTATCAAGCTCACTTTGTGAGTCATGACTACTTGGAGAGTTATGTCTGAAAAGAAAATCCTTTTCAGTTTATGACTCACTTTTTAAAATAAGCACATTCCCCTATGACAGGACCCAGACAAGTAACATTTTAATATAAACTAGATAAAAGTAAGTTGGCTTTGATGTGATTCTCACTTTGAAGCCATTACTTTAAAAGAAATAGTCTCTTCTATATTTTCCTAATTATTACCAAAGTCAAAAAATATTTTTTAGAGATAAAATAGTATCAAGTTAAATGAAACAGGCAGCATACAGAATTGCATATGTAGTATTGTAGAATTTATTTTAAATTATACAGATAAGACTTTAAGGAGATGTGCATGATGTGAGACGTGGAGAAGCCAGCTTTTGTCTTTCTGCATTTTCCAAATATGCTCTAATGACTATAAATTTCATCCTCAAGACATGAAATAAGCTTTATTTCAAACACAAAGTGAAATCATTTCTGTTCAAGTGCCAGTTTGAAGGTGAAAAGGTTGTATTTATTACTCTATCATGATAGATAATGATGTGAATCTAAAGAACAAAATAAATGGATGAACAAAATAGATCCAGAGACATAGAAGCATGGAACAGACTATGGAATCTCAGAGGGAAGGGAGGGGAGGGAGAAGAGATCAACCAAAGACCTTGTATGCATCTATGCATAACCCATGGACACAGATAATGGTGTGGTGAGGCCTAGGGTGGGGTTTGGGGGTGGGCTAGAAGGGGTCAATGGGGGGAAAAAGGGGGTCTTCTATAATATTTTCAACAATAAAGATACATTTTTAAAAAGAGAGATACTGATGTGGATTGGAGGATGGCTTTCCATCACCATTTGGCATCTACAGGACAAAGGAAGACTCATAACGTTACTTGACCTCCATTTTTAAATTGGTAATTAGTGGCCTTGGAATACATCAGCTATAAGCTCATTTGTCCTCCTAATATGCTATAATTCTAAAATTTAAACAACAAACTCTTTTTTACTTGGTGTCTATGTCACTGCATTTTCTTTGTTTTCTTTTGTACCTTCTCCTTGTCTTAGCTTCTTTCTTATTTCATCAGCCTACACATACTGAAATACTCTGTGAGCTCAGTCTTTATTCATACTCTGTTACTTGATAATCACATTTACTTGCATGGATTTAAAAGCCATACAGATGTTGAAACTCCTATATCTATTTCTCTGACTGGACATCTCCTCTGACCGTCAGACTTGTATCAACCACCAACTCAGCAATGACATCATAAGCAAAGGGAATTTTCCAGCTCCATTATAATCTTTCTAGAGGCACAAAATTTGTGCAAGAGTAGGCCTTTCTTCCCCCGGCTGCCAGCACTGGCTTCCCTCTGGCACCCAGGACTTGGGCATCCCTCCGACTTCGACTGGAAGGACGTCCAGAATGAGGTCCAGAATGACGTCTGGTCTAATTAGCATATTACCCTTTTATTATTATAGATGGGTGCCACCATCATACCTGCAGTTCATTGTTAACCAACCCCTCATTCTGGTACACAGGTCTGTATTGAAAAACGTTAGTGGAGTCTCAGGTTATAGAATAGATGGGTCTTTAGTTCCATGCAATGCAGATGTGATGTTATGAGTTATCTCCAGCAAAAGTGCTGACTGAAGTTGTGGAAATAGATGAGAATGTCAAGGAGAGGTATTAGGGTGACTAAGGGCATTGGTGATTGGATAGAAAGCAATGACGGCATAGAGAGGAAATGGCCTAGCAATGGGAGGAAATCCGCTTGCATAAGATAGTCCCTCAATGCTTGCTGCTCATGGGATGCTCAGTAAGTAGCTGGTGACTACGTGGCTCACTAAATCAAGGCATACGTACATGAATTAGCTCTGATTATCCTGGAGCGAATCATCAAAATCCCAACTCAACTTAAGAGTTAACCTTCTGAATTCCTAGGAATTGGTGATAATTTATAATTATCCTACTTAATAATAGGGTAATATGCAAATTGACTGAATGGTGCAACGACTGGTTGCTATGACATGCAGTGACCATCAGGGGGCAGTTGCCCAATGCAGGAGCTGCCCCCTAGTGGTTAGATCCCACAGGGGGAGTGCCACTCAGCCACAAGCCGGACTGATGGTGGGTGAGCACAGTGGTGGCGGCGGTAGTGCTAAGGATGTCCTACTGTGGCTTATATCCCCTGAGGGCTCCCAGACTGCTAAAGGGCACGGGCCAGGCTGAGGGACCTCCCCCTCCCCTGCCCCAGTACACAAATGTCGTACACCGGGCCTCTAGTTCTTTAAAAAACCCCTTCCCTCCCAAAGTAATGCATTTTCTTGCTCCCTTATGCACTAACATGGCAACTTGGGTTGTTTTTGTTTTTGTTTTTTTTTTGGTATTTTTTCTTTTTTTTTTGAGGAAATAGTATAATAACTCCTTTAGGCTGCTTACTGACATGGCCCAGATTATCAGCTCTGAAGTCCGATTGTTTGGCCTAATATCTTTTTTAAAATATATTTTTATAGATTTCAGAGAGGAAGGGGGGGGGGGAGGTAGAGATAGATAGAAACATCAATGATGAGAGAGAAGCATTGATCGGCTGCCTCCTGCACTCCCCATAATGGGGATCGAGCCCGCAAGCCGGGCCTGTGCCCTGACTGGGAATCACCCTGTGATGTCCTGGTTCATAGGTCTCATAGACCAATGCTCCACCACTGAGCTGTGCCAGCCAGGCTGTTTGGGCTCAGATCTTAGCCCTGCTTCTTACTAACTAGGTGACCTGGGCAATTTACCTTACGCCTCTTATTTTCTTATTTTATTTTACTTTTGGCTGAATAGAGGTTAAAGTGAGTGGTGCGCTGAGTATGTTTAACGTGACTAGAGCAGTGCTTGGCTGTGTCAGCTGCTCGTTAGTCGCGCTGTGATTGCAGGGACTCCCCCGAGCACTGCCCTCCTTCCTTCGAGGTCCTGCTCTAGGAGCCCGTCAGTCTGAGAATGAGGTGCACCCCATCGCCGTGTGGGCCCAGCGAAGCTCTCTTTCCACCTGCACTGGATTTGTTGTTGTAAATAAAGCAACAACAAGAACAACTAAGTACAACTCTCCCAGGCAGCCCACCTGATGGGCCCATCTTATCAGGTTCACTGTCAATTAGCCGCCACCAAAGGCATTTCCAAGCGAGGTGTTTGTCCCTGCTGTTGGCTTTGGTTTTTAGGTTCGTTTGTTTCAGGAGGTTTGTGTGTTTGGGGGGTTTGTTGTTTTTGTTTTAGGGATTTGTTTGATTATAACCACAACAGCCTGCTGTCTCTAACAGTTATCCCCACTTAGTCTCTCGTCCTCTAGCTTTGCCCTTTGGCCTCTGTGCGCTGGAATCCTGTAATTTCCCGGAAACCAAGCAGCTCATTTGAGCTGGTCCCTCCTGTCTCCAGAGTCAAGGACACCGCGAGGAGCTGTCCAGCGTGTTGGCACTTCTAGGCTCGGGGTCCAGTGTGACAAGTAGTTAGGAGATGAGCAGCTGTCGGCTGTCGCCTGTGCTAAACAATTCCAACATATCTGTCTTCAGGTTTAAATTAGATTCTCGCCTCGCCAGGAAGTGTGTGATGACTCAACTTCTTTTAGCCGGGGCTGCCTCTGCGGCCTGGTTATGTCAGCCCACGGTAATAATCATGGTCTTCCCAGAACCCTCTGTTCACGCAAAGCTGACCGTCTGTCGAGCAGGAATTGCACAATTCTCATTTGTCTGCCCCTCAGAACCACCTCCTCACATATCACCCCAGTTTTAGACATAGTGAATGCGTGACACCCCTCATTCCTCCGATGTGAGCCTGACATGCACCTTTACATGGTTACCCCAGGAAGCATTCAGGGTCTGACTGCTTATACATCTGGAGACAAGAGTGCAGCATGGGGAGAACTGGTCTTTGCTGCCAGGCAGCTTGCATCTCGAGAAAGGCAGAAGAGGAGGGGTCTTGTCTTGAAGGGCTAGAGGAATGGGAAGTGGCCCGGGGCTGCTGGAAGCGAGCTTTTCCACACACTGCACTCAAAGCGACGCGGTCCTGTCATATGGCAGCCAAGCAGAGGATTGAAAGATTCATCTAGATTCCTGCTGAAGATTTGTCATCTGCAGAATTAAGTGTATACTTGCTTTTCCGTTGTCTGTATAAATGGGTGAGTTTTAAGTATATTCCTGTTTATATTTTAGCTCGGTGAGAGGAAAACCATTGCTTTCCTTCTGCACCTTGTGCCCAGAAGTTGGGGATTTAACCTTGTCCTTCTCTGCCTGCGTTCAACAGAAACCGCAGCCGGTCCACCATAGTTCCTCAGCTTCTCAGGAAACAGGAATGTCCTGTCGTGGAGCAGAGACCACGCATCCTCATAAGCCTGGACGTGAATGGGCAACCAGCCACGTGATCACAGATGACGAGTCCTATCTCCACAGACTGCCAAATTCTCGCCCCTGGATGTAAATTGGGTTTTCCTACATTTACCCCTAACCGGTATGCATATCTGTCCCATAGCCTTTCTGTCTTCCTGAATGATGCTCAGTGCACTTGCTGTGTGGGGTGTGTAGGAGGCAGCTGATCAATAATTCTTTGTCATCGTTGATCTCTCTCTCTCTCTCTCTTCCTCCCTCCCTCCCTTTCTCCCTCCCTCCCTCCCTCCCTCCCTCCCTTCTCCCCCTTCCTCTCTGAAATCTATAAAAATATATTTTAAAAAAGATACTAGCCCAAACAATCTGACTTCAGAGCTGTAATTGGGGCCATGTCAGTAAGCAGCCTAAAGGAGTTATTATACTATTTCCTCAAAAGAAACCCAATTGCCATGTTAGCGGTGCAGGAGGGAGCAAGAAAATCCATTTCTTTGGGAAGGAAGAGGGTTATTAATGAATAATTATAAATTATCACCAATTCCTGTTAAGTTGAGTTGGGATTTTGATGATTCACTTCCAGGATAATCATTGCGAATTCATGTAGCATAATTCGGGTAAGTATGCCTTGATTTCGGGAGCCACGTAGCCACCAGCTACTTGCTGAGCATCCCATGTGATTTGTAGATTCTGCCTGAAGGTCAGGAAATGGGCAGCTTCATCAAATGAAGAGAAATGAAAAGGATGCTGATGTCCAGAGCCATCTTCCACGCCACGCCCAGGAGCAGCCTGGGGACGCCATCGCGGGCTGGGCACCATGCCATCTTGGGCGCTGCGGCCACGCTGCTTTAGACAGATGCCTGCTGCTGCCCTGACTCCTGCCTGACCACCACCTATGTAGGTCTTCTACCCTCCTCTCTTCTTTGCGGAGGTGGGCAGGATAACGGTCCCCAATGATGTCCACTCCTTAGCCACGGGAACCTATGCATATTGATATTACATGGCAAGGCAAGAAAGAAGTGAGGCTGAAGATAGAACTAAGGCTGCTAGTTCATCTTAAGGTGAGGAGATTATCCTAAATGATTCAGATGGGCCCGATGCAATTATAAGGGTCTGTGTAAGTGAAAGGGGGAGGCAGGAGAGCCACCATCAGTGTGATGCAGTGCGCAAAAGCCTTGACCAGTCCTAGCCGGTACAGAGCATTAGCCTGCGGACTGAAGGGCCGCAGGTTCGATGCTGGTCAGGGCACATGCCCAAGTTTCGGGCTTGATCCCCAGTAGGGGGCATGCAGGGGGCAGCCATCAATGATTCTCTCATCATTGATGTTTCTATATCTCTCTCCCTCTCCCTTCTTCTCTGAAATCAATAAAAATACATATATTTTTAAAAAGCCTTGACCAAAATATACCTGGCTTTGCAAATGTCTCAAATTAGAGATCCAGGTAATTTAATTTTAACTCATAATGCAAATTGGTTTTCTGTCTCCACCTCTCTGTTTATGTCCCTCTCTCAAATAATCGTATAAGAGATATTATATTTAGAGACTGTATAAAGTATTTCTGGAAAGATGCAGAAGAAACCGGTGACATGTGTTGCCCTTAATGTGGAGGACACCTTGACTAAGAGTTTTGACATTTGACTGATGGTATTTTTATTTTTGAAAGTATTAGTTTTATAAACCACCTACAGCCAGCAAACATCACACTATAAAGTCAGATGTGCAAGACTATACCATTTTTTCTTGAGAGTCACTGAAAGAACAAGAACTTGATGGTGGAGAAGGGGCTGGCTGAAGATGGCAGTGAGGTAGGTGATGTGTAAAGGTGGTAGGAAAATCCTAAACTTGCACTTATTCCTAATGTCAGTTTTGCCAACCCAGCTTACAACCTTAAAAATTTCCAGCCTCTTCCTCCTTGCTCACTTCTGCTTTAGGGACGACCTGATTTATGACGTTACTATTTCCAGGGTTCGGCTGGGATAGGTCGAATGCCTTGCACTCTCACTGTGCCTTCAGGGGTTCCCCTAGCTCTGATCTGGGTATCTGCACTGTCCCCCACTGGGCATGCTCTCTGCTTTGAACGTAGGTTATATTAACTCCTGTGTCTGAAGGTCATTATATTATTAGGCTAGAGAGTGAGGGTTCAATATTCTCTTTCTGAGAAAATCACTAGAGTTCCTGAGTGTAAACATGCACGTGCTAAATCTATGAAAAGTGACAAAAACAAGGAATGTTTCGTTATGATATTTTATTATAGGTGTCTGTAAGGGAAATGATCAACAACCACATACAAGCTTACAGAGTGAAATTTCAGCACATTCCCTGCATTATTGTGGCAAATCAGCCCCATCATTTGTGTTTCGTTGTTGTTGTTGTTGACTTCTACAGGATGAAGGGATAGCCCTCTAAAGTGACATGCCAATCGATCTTGTTTGACAAGAGACATGTACAGATGGTGTGCATTTATGTTTGGAATGCAAGGCCACAGTCCTGGCCTAGAGTTTTAAGAGTGAAAGTACGTTAGCACCATAACATGTGTCTTCAAAGTCTTCCCAAATATCGGTCATCTTGATCATTTTAGCAATGACAAGGAAGGAAGGAAGCACCTTTAAAAGCGGTTGATATCCAAGATTAAAATAATGGTGAATCTTAAAAATATATATATTTTTAATTCTTGCACTACACTCTACGTTTTTAAAAATCAAATATTTAGAAAACAAATCAATGCAAATTCCTAAGTTTTACCAATGTGCACATTTTCCCCCATCTTTTGGGACTTAGAGAATTCATCCGTGTTTCTGACCAGGCTGAGGTAGTTGACAGGGCGGTCTTTTCAAGGTGTATGTCTGAGTATTTCAGAAAGAAAGGCTGTCCTTGCATCGTAAGCATAGCCGTTGCTCTGCACATGGGTTGGATTCAAAGAAGTAACTCAGTGTGGTTGTATGAGGGTTGAAGTTTATTTATTATAGCACCATTGAGACATTTTGAAATGGAAATTTTTAAAAAAATAGAACAAAAGGCATTTGAACTGTATTTGGTGAAACAGCAAAAAATAAAAAAAAGTATCCTTCTTTGTCAAATTATACTTTTTCCAAAAATTTTGGAAATAAATAACTGGAATTGAGTTGGCCACTTGTACTGGTTGACAAGATTAGAACAAGAGGAACACATATGGAGTGTGAGGTTTCTGGCTGGGATTTTAGATAGAGTTTGGCTTATAAAAAGCAAACAGGGCCAATGTCCACACCGAATTCTTGATCGGGGCCGCCAACATCATAGGGCGCGAAGTCCACAATAGGGAGTCTCACCGCCTTGCGCGTTCGATATTCGAAGACCGTCTTGCCCCATTCGCCAGTGTGTTTCTGCAAAAAGAGCAAAATAATGTAAGTGACCATGACATCACGATTCCATTCAGATGCTGCGTCCCGAAGGGGGCCCTGCTCAGAAGTGTGTCATTGAGCGATTTGATTATGTGAACAACACAGAGCACGTTTGCACAGACCTCGGGGGTATAGCCTGCTCCTCCTCCACACCGAGGCTGGAGGGTCTGGCCTATGGCTCCCAGGCTGCAAACCTGTGCAGCGTGTTACTGTCCAAAACAACAAGAGACTGCATCAAGCACAAGAGAAAATGATGCAGCCAAGAGACACGGTAGCCACGAGACGTATGAGGCTGTGGCAGCTGTCACAGGCACACTGTTACAAGCAAACCTTTTCTGTATGAGGGAGAGTGCGTAGTGACCAGACGACCTGATAACATTTATATTATGGATTTAAGTTTCAATTGCTTTCATTTCAACTGCTTTTTACCTAACGGTTGAGAAAAATATATTCATTTTTCGTGGTATTGAACATTTCCTGTGAGCGACTCAGTCGATTCTATATCACCAACGCCAAGCGCCTTCCTTCCTGTGTGCGCCCTCATTATTGATGTCTTTTCTAACGAGTGAGTGAGATTCAGCTAGAGATGCTGAGCTCAGGGCGATCCAGGCTGGTGAGAGGCTGGTGACTCACCGTGCAGCCATCCTCCAGGACTGTGTATGTGAACTTGCTGTTTCCCTCAGCCTTGAATTCGCCCTCATTGGAGCCCATCAGCCTCAGGGCTTGCTTCACGTTCCCGCTGGCGTGGTCCAGGTACGCGATGCTGTTCCTGCAGTGGTACGTGATGTTCTGGGAGGCCCGGCTGGAGAGCAGGCGGAGGAAGGCGAGCTGCACGTCCAGGACGTCTTCGGGGAGCTCAGGGTTGCCGTAGCTGAACTGCAGTGGGAGCACAGCCAACGGGTCAAACGTTTCAGGTGCCACAGAGGGTCTCACGAACGTAGTTGGGTTATTGTCATGTAGGTCGTTCATATATTTTGTTGGGAATATTTTATATATGAATTTTTCTCAAAGTATAGTTGACATCCATATGATATGATTTCAGATGTTCAACACAGGGACTCTACATGTGACCATGTGACCTTACAATGTGACCACTGAGATAAGGCTATAACCATCTGTCCGTGTGAACATGTGTTTACTACATGTACAACATAAAATGTTAGAGTAGGAAATGTCTGGGGAGTTAAAAGGCGGTGGCGTACTTCGTTCTAGCTTAAGTCTTAAGAGAAGTCACATAAGTGCTAGAAGTAGTCTCCTGAATATATAGAGTCCGGTGGGCTCTTCTGTTTATTAACTAACCTTGCTTGGTGGTGAACAAATAGCAGGAACCAGGGAAGGCGGGCAGGTGAGGATGACTGAGTGTAAGATGAGACTGGGGGAGCCCCTCTCACCTGGAAGCCACCATCCATGGTTTCCCCAAACCAGACGTGCTTCTTCTCGGCACTGGAGTCTGTCCACCAGCGTTTGTGGGGGACACTCTTAGGGCTGGCGTTGATGCAGGTCTCCCCCGTCTCCATGTTGCAGAACACTTTAATGGCGTCCATCTTGCAGCCTTGGTTAGGGTCAACCCAATATTCTCCTGAATAGTCACCAAAAAGGACAATGGAACTAGGTTACAAAATCCAGTACTGAGATTTGGACCAGAGTGATTTTGTGTGTGTGTGTGTGTAAGACATTCAGCATGTTGACTGCTAACGTGTTTGTATTGTATGTACTTACATTTCTAGTACAGTGTAATGTCAGCTCTCTGTCTAATCCAGATTGATGCCGTAAATCTAACCCTAACGTCCCCAGGGTTGACTGTCCTCTGTATTCAGCCATTTCCTGAACTGACTCCAACGCCATGTTCCACTGTCAAGGTATTTAAGAGCTTGAAGTAATGGCGTCTTTCAGAAAGAATAACCCAATGTACGCAAAATCTCACACTATTGCAATATGACATTCCATGTACTATTCTGGAATTTTTCATTTGGATTTTTTTAAAATAAATCAAATTATTGAAAAATTAATAAGTCAAATTAATTTTTTTGAAAATTAGTAATTTGATTTATCACAAAAATTAAATTGTATTATTTTAACAATTGGATTGCAAACTTTGTGTGCATCAAATTACATATATTTGATCCTCAGGACACAGTGACAAACATTGCTTAGTCTCAAGCCTGTGATGCTATGCAGAAACATATCAAGCTGTGATTTGTCTTACACTTTCTGCAGAACCGTCTTTAAACTGTCCTACTCGGGGTACTTGGAAGTCATTCATATTACACTTTAGTTCATGTTTTCTTCTCAGTATCAAGGTGTTTCCCTTCAGCTAACATCTGGAAGCTGTTTCTGCTCTACCAGCGCAGCCCACAGCGGCGTGTTCCTCTTCCCTAAATCCTGGTGCAGCCGCCCTCCCTGTGGCCCGGCCCCCGGCCCGAGGCCCCCCACCTACCGCTCGGGAGCTCCGGGTGGCAGAACTTCAGGTCTCGGCAGTTCCGGGCTGGGTTTTTGCGAGACCCGTCAGGGCTGATGAGGTTTTCCACTTGTCCGCTGACTGACTTGAGGGAAGTCATAATCTCCTCGGTGTTGATTTTGAAATCCAGTGGTTCATCTCCATAATAGGGGGCAAACCCTCCAGCCTTTTCCCCTCCAGCGCCGGCGATGGCAGCTGCCCCCCCACCACAGCAGGGGCCGGGCGCGCCGGGGGGTCCAGGTGGGCCTGGCTGGCCTGGGTGACCCGGGGAGCCCTGGGGAGGGTAAGAATGCATGTCACTGAGCTGTGCTTGGTCTCCATGAAGACTATGTGGCAGCCCCAGGAAAGGGATTAAAGTCGAGGATGTCTCGAGACATCATTATTGTTTTAGCAAAGGGTGATGTGACCCAAGGATGACAAACTTATAATGATTCCGATTCGTTCCCAGGAAACCTGTTGTTCTGCTGTGTAAGAGTCGGTGGTGCTGGAGCATGCGTTTCACTCCATTGGGCTCCTTCTGGGTGAATGACGTAAGCAATGCTAACGCGGACCAGGCGTCTCCCATGCCAGTCCCCTCCCGTGTCAGTCCCCTCCCGTGTCAGTCCCCTCCTGTGTCACTCACCTCCCATCTCACTCACCTCCCATGTCAGTCCCCTCCCCTGTCAGCCCCCTCCCGTGTCGGTCTCCTCCTGTATCGGTCCCCTCCCGTGTCACTCATCTCCCATGTCGGTCAACTCCCGTGTCAGTCTCCTCCCGTGTCATTCACCTCCCATGTCGGTCCCCTCCCGTGTCGGTCCCCTCCCGTGTCAATCTCCTCCTGTATCGGTCACCTCCCGTGTCACTCATCTCCTGTGTCAGTCACCTCCTGTGTCACTCATCTCCCGTGTCAGTCTCCTCCCGTGTCAGTCACCTCCTGTGTCAGTCATCTTCCGTGTCATTCACCTCCTGTGTCAGTCATCTCCTGCGTCACACCAGCATTAGAATTCTGAGCCCAGGTTTATCATTAACTTTGTGTCTTTGGGCCGATCACTTACTTGCCTTTTAATTGCCACATGCGTACCTTGTGGGGGGAATAATCTTTATTCCACTGACCCCAAAGGTATAGGATGGAAAGGTATTAGAAATGAAGGTATCAGTAGCAAAACAAAAATCCTGGAAGCTGTCGGAGAACTAGAATGTACTACATACAGGGGAGGCAAAGGCATGTTTACAGTGTGAGCACATGGAACACGGAGTTAATAAAACCACTGTAATAATCATAACTGCGTGTCTTTTCCCCTGGGAACTCACGCCCGCCCACCCCGCATTCGCAGCTCGTGTGGTCGTCATGGTTGTGAGGCTCCAGTGCGAGAGACCACAGGCAGTCGGGCTTATGTCCTCATTAGGTCACACCTGTTAACTGATCAAACTGTAAAAAGGGGTTTTTCCTCATTGTAGTGTGAGAAAGTCTTAATGTGGAGGAGAATGTCGTGAAGTCATTGCGCGTTTTCTAAGTCAAGTCAGCTGACCGCGTATTGTTGAACTCACTCCAGTTTCAGAATATTGCGAAGTGTTTCTGAAAATGTGAAGGTGAGAGCAAGCCAAATGCGTGTGTCTCTAAGGGATGTCTTACCTCGGATCCTCTTTCACCTCTGTTCCCTCGAGGCCCTGGCGGTCCAATGGGCCCTGGATGTCCACTGGTCCCGTCTTTGCCGGGGGGCCCACTAGGTCCAACAGGTCCCTAAAACATGGTCATGATGTCACAGTGCTGGCAGACCTGCCTTCGGCGCGCACAGGGCGACGGCATGCACCTTCCCGTTCTCCCTGCGGTACTTACTCTGGGGCCTGCAGGCCCTGGGCTCCCGACTGCCCCTTGGTGACCAGCAGGGCCCTGGGGGGAGAGGCAGGGCAGATAGGAGTGAAGACCTTAAAACCGTTAGGAAACGGCACATGCCAGATCCGATCGAGAAAGACGGGGATCGTGATAAACATAATCTCCTTTCCTTCAGTCTCCCCGTTGTCTCCTGCCAGCTACCAGGCCAGATGCGTCCTTGAATCCATTCCCCGTCCCGTTTGGCATAAACGTTCAGAAAAGAACCTTTCCTACCCTCAGTGCACACCCCCTGCCCAGCCCAGCAGGTGAAGCGCATTGACGAGGCTTCCTCACAAAAGGACGCACTTACCGGAGAGCCGGGGGCCCCAGGGTTCCCGGGGAATCCTCGATGTCCTTTGATGCCATTAGAACCACGTTCACCAGTCTCACCTTTGTCGCCACGGGGGCCTTGGGGACCCTTTACAAAAACACACGTCCCGTCAAGGCTCCCTCCACACGTACTCGCTGGGAAAACACGCTCGAATTTCTACCAGTTCCATTCTCTTACACCCTGGCGTTCTCTTAGATGTCCCAGCCGCACGCTGAGGGGATTTGGGCCTGATACATGCATGAAACCCCAATAATTGATGTGTCTATCCTTGGCCCCCAAGGAACTTTGGGGTCTGGAATTGCTTTCTGCATCACTGAAGGGAAGTTGAACCTCCATCCCATAGTCCTGGGTACTGTCATCCCCTTCCCCGAACATGCCAGGAAAGAGAACTTTCCGAGACAGAGTAAGTTAGGAAAAGAGCGTGACTTACAGCAGGACCGCGGACACCAGCAGGGCCGGGGGCACCGGTCGGGCCAGCAGGGCCCTAAAGTAAAGGAGACACAGCAACACACCGAGTGAGTCACTCAGGGACACGGTTTTGTTTGATGTGGAAGTTAATCGCACTGCGAAGGAATAGCTGCGCTTACTGTTAGTGAAAGTTAGTACCACTTCCTCCTTCAGCGTCCTTCCCCTGTTTATGTCTTTACCAGGGGGTCTAAACAGACAAGCTGAGGCCGGTCTATGGATAAGGTGACCAGATTCTCACATTGGTAAAGCGGGACACCATTGACCAGGGGGGTTCTTTTTATTATTATTATCATTACTTAAAATATAACAAAGAGTAGTACATATGTCTCTTTCCAAAAATCGGGACTTTTATAAAACGCCGCGGGATGTGGGACAAATTGTTAAAAATCGGGACTGTCACGCCAAAAACGGGACGTCTGGCCACCTTACCTATGGACCCAGCCTTCCGTTTACCTGGTAAGTGTGTACTTGGTCTGGTTAGTACCCTTTTGAATGTTAGTAATGAACTCGTCATTGACTACCGCCAGAGACTTCTCGTGTAGCCTTCTGACCGCAGGTGCCTACGGGATGACGAGTGTAAGAACTGCACAGCGAGTGATGGTCAATCTTTTTGGTTGGCAGATGTGACATTCTGTCTGCTGCCTACTAACCTCTCTATGGAGGGAAACAGACAAGTAAAGAGAGATGGTGCATAGTAGGACTCACAGTTTCTCCTCTGTCACCGCTCTTTCCTGCTGGGCCCACGGGACCGGGCGGGCCGGGATGTCCTGGGGAGCCAGGGGCGCCAGGAGAGCCGTTTTCACCACGATCTCCCTGTGGGGAAATTCCAGACCCAGAATCAGTGCGGCCGGCAGCCAGTGTTCTAGTTGCATGCGCTTGCTTCCATGTGTTTGTTATACCTTGGTCCCAGGAGTTCCATCACGGCCCGGGAGCCCGTCAGATCCAGGGTTTCCCTGAGGAAAGAGACAAAAGAAACGGAGAAATGAAGTCCACTCTTTGGAACCACTCCGATGCCACCGACGCCGCGTCTTTCGGTGGGAACGCTGTCCTCCTAGGGAGGATGAGAGTTGGTTCTTGGGAGTAAAAATTCGTAGCTATTACAGTGGGCGTGGCCCCTCCGGGCTGACATGCCTGAGGGCAGTATGTCTGTGGTGTGACATTTCCTGGGCTGAGACAGGGAGATGTGATTTGGGAGAAAATGTCCAATAGGAACCCTTAAGGGAGAGATGAGAAATAAAAGCGGGGCAAACAGGACTTTAATCTGATCATGGAAATCTGCAATTCAAGGGAAAACTAATCATGGATGACATGGAGGACATGTCCCCCCAGAAGGCATGCTGCCCCCTACTCGTTTCTTTATTTACTAGAGATCATATTCTTCCCATGAACGGTCACTCATTGAGTCTGATCAATGCACATGGACATTTGAGGCTATTCTAAGTTGTAATGGAAAGAATGTCTGTTATTAGAAAAGAAAGGCGAATCTTGGCATGTGACCACATTTGCACTCTCAGCCCTGAAGGTCCAATGGGACTCTTGCTGAAATCAGTTACCCAAGGCCACCTGGCTGAGTGGCTGTCTCCTGGGACCCGGTACTCACATCGCGCCCAGGCTCGCCCGCTGTCCCCGCCAGGCCAGGGAGGCCTTGGGGTCCAGGCGGCCCGCGTTCTCCGTTGTGACCACTGGGTCCAGGCTTCCCCGCTTCACCCTGTGTGACACGTACAAGACATTTTTTAAACTTAAGGACTAAATGAATATCACGTTATTACAAGTTTAAATCAACTTCTAGTGAATTGGTTCCTAACACGGTCACCACAGGGAAAAGCTTTGGAGAAGCAAACTTCCTGTGTTTTCTAACTTTTCCAGTGACTCTGGACATCGAAGGGCTGAGTAATACACAGGACACAGGTTGTGAGACTCAGAATCCATCCTGACAGGAGATGTGTACACAGACGTGGCCATTGTGAGAAAAACAAGGATGAGCCACCATGAAGCTATGGGCTTATGGTGACCATGACAATGAAGTGACATTGAACATCTGGCTCCACCTACAGAATGTACACCTACTCCATGTGTTCATACACACCGAACACACTCAAATGTTTTACAATATTATATGACCTTTAAGTTGAAAGAGGTGCTTGAAGCATTGAAATATGCGCCTTCATAAAACAGAATTGAATTGCCCCGTTTGCTAAATGAATATTTAAGATGCTAACCACTAGGATATCAAAGTAATATTAGTGAAAGCCAGTCAGGAGTGCAAAACGATGAGTAATTGCTACCGGCTAAAGGCTGTCATAGGTCCACGCGCGGACATTATTTCCGCAGTCAACAAACTGAAGGGTGCTCACACATTCTCCAACAGAGGAAACAGACGGTGGGAAAATACGCTGTTCCGTGACCTGCACTCAGTGTGCGCGTGCTCCAAGCTGGCCTAGGACGCGCATTGCTCTGCACTCAGGAGCCTTTCCCAGCATGCGTGCTTCCCCAGGTGGGAAAAGACCAAGAACTTCCATCTGTCACAGGAAAGCCTGCTTGTTCTGTCCATGCTGTGGCTAAGCGACCCCCGAGGCTGCCAGAAAAACCAGGGGCGAGCGATGCCAAGACGACACTCACCTTAATGCCTTGTGGGCCAGGACTGCCCCTGGCCCCGGGCATGCCCGGGGGCCCCGCCAGACCCCGTGCTCCGGTGATCCCTGCGATGCCGAGTGGGCCTGGGGCTCCCTGTGGGGCAGACAGCGAAACCTCAGTCTCCTTCCTGTGAGTATGTCTCCTGATGGGGTTAGTGATGACAATAGAATGGTATTGCCAGGTTCAGAGCAACACTACTCACCGGGGGGCCCTGGGAACCGGGGGATCCCTTCTCGCCGGGTGGGCCAGCGTCGCCTTTAGGTCCGGAAATCCCAGGGCTGCCGGGGTTGCCACTGCTCCCAGGGGGGCCCGGGGGGCCATCCTTGCCTGGGGCTCCACTGACGCCTGGGGGACCTGGGTTACCCTACAAACAGGTCCAACATTTGAGTGTTTTACAATGAAAACATTAAAGCTTCTTCCCTCTTTCACCTGCATTCAGTGGGACTTGGTACAAAGCCACTAGCGATGGGGAGTTCTCATCGCATGTGAGCTCCCTGTGGGGCGGTGAGAAACCCGTTAGGAAGCACTTACGTTGTTGCCAGGAGGGCCGGGCAGACCTCGGCCACCAGGGAAGCCAGCAGCGCCCTGCGGAGGACAGTGCATTGGTGAATTTCAAAAGTGAAGCAGAAGGAACAGTTAGGCACCACACACAAGCATTGGCAGGGAGGGGGGGGGAAGGTGGAGAAGGGTTGGTCCGCCTTCTACTCTGATCGTTATGGTTTGTGTTCCTCTTGGAACTTACATGTGACTCATATGTGAGTCAGTGGCCATGGTTTTTATACTCTAGTTGGGGACCTAGTGCTTTCAGTGCAGTTTCTAGACAGACTGGCACTAAGGAGTGATTTCCAATGACAGTTCAGAGGGGCAGCACTTACCGGACCGCCAGGGCTGCCACGATCACCTTTGACGCCTTGGGGACCAGAGGGGCCCTGTGTGGGATGAAGGCGACAATGATTCACGAGAAGAGCACCACATCACATGTTTGGCAAAGCCTTAAGCCCCTGCCAAGCAGTAACTCTGTATTGTAGTCATCACTTTGCAATTTACACACAAATCCAACTATGCTGTCCTTCACCTGAGACTCATACAACGATCTAAGGTGATCACGTCTCAATAAAACTGGGGGAAAACCCTACAATAGAAATAAAACCTCTCCACCCCAAACAACAAAGCACAACTCTACGAAAAGTTGGTTGAGATGACATTTAGACTGTTGGGCCAAGCTTTGAACTCAGAACTATGTTGCTATGGAGACTGTTCTGTCACCATGACAAGTGCTCAGGCTGATGGAGTAAGTCCCACTAGAAGTTTAGAGAAGGTGAGAGACGACTTGACTTACCGGAGGCCCAGCTCCCCCGGGGGGTCCTGCGGCCCCAGGGGGCCCGCTCTCGCCTCTCTCGCCAGGAGGGCCTCTCTCTCCTTTCCCACCAGGCTCGCCATTCTGTCCCTGCAACCAGAAACAACACGAGTGAGCGGACACCAGCCCCGGAGCCCCGGCTCATCATTACTCACAGTCAGAACACAGTTATCCTGGGGAGAGAGGTTGAAGGAAGATCAGAGGACAACCCTGATGCTTTCCTGATGGAAGACCCTCACTGAGACAGCATGAAGGTGCCCACGGTTTGCCATGTGGGAGACTCTCTCTGAGGGTCGTGTGCATGTGGAAGTGGGCACCGGGGCGGCCCCTGAGGAAGGTGGGGTTTGGAGTTCATTTTCAGGGTATTGTCCCGAGGAAGGACGTGTACAGGTCAGAGTGCTCTCGGAGGCAGGGCATCTGCTCACCTCCCTGGTCTGGCATCAAGGCCAGGCAAGTATCTCAGCCTCATCTTGTAAAGAGTAAGGAGAGAGATCAAGTGAAGAGGGGGAGGAGCTGAAGTAACCTGATCAGACAGGGAGTGAGCAGCTGAGACAGGGCTAGATCCAGATTTGACTTATACTTCTGCCATTTTTCAGCAGCGTCAGATGCCGGGCTGTGCAACATGTATGGTGTTTGTTTCAATTACAGTTTGCGTTTAATATCATCCTGTATTAGTGTGAGGGGTGCGGCCGAGCGGTTAGACAATCCTATCCTTACAAAGTGCCTCCCGCTGTGTCCAGTGCCCACCTGGCACCACGTATACCTATCACCATGTCACCGACCCGCTCCCCGTGCGGGACTTAGATCCCCAGGCTACGCTGTGCAGTTCTTGATCCCTCCTGTTCATACTTACGGGAGCACCAGGGAAGCCGGCGGGGCCTGGGGGTCCGCCTTCACCTCGCTCGCCCTGGAGGGAAAGCATCCTTGTTAGTCCCAGGAAGGCATCCTCCCGCAGGGACCATCTTTAAGGAGGAAGTGTGCACAGGTGACGGACGTCGTCCACCCCCTGGGGACTATTTCATTTCTGAACAAAATTAGTTGCGAACAGTGCCCAAACCACCTATTCCTTCTGCCTCAGATGGTGATGGCATCTGCAAGAATCATAACCTGAGAATTCTGATGTCTTAGAAGCATCTCATTGTCTAACTCTAAAGAATATAAGGACTTATACACACGGTAAATGGGTTGAAAAACCGATCAGTCAATAATTAATGAGGAACATGGACTCTATATCTCTCCCGAGTCCCAAACCCTGAGGCAGAGAACTTCAGATCTAGACAGAGCCTCGGGCTCAGATTCAGTCGGTTAGGAAATGCTCATTTACCAGTGAATATTAGCTGTACGATTTTTATATTTTCCTCAAACTATTGAGTAAGGAAGGCAGGATTTACAGTTGTCTTTTGTGAGTTTGGGGTTTGAGCACTTGAACTTTTCTTATATGCTGTCTGACGCCCACACACTGTTCCCACATGCATCCTGGGGCTTGTAGGCAGCGCTGCGAACTGCCAGTCGCTGTTGCGTGTGTGGGTTACAGAGGATGTTGAAATGTCGTTCACACTTACAGGGCCTCCAGGAGGACCAGCTATGCCCGGAGGTCCAGGGGTACCACCTTCGCCCTTTAAACAGAGAAAAGAAAAGATATTCCCATCATCCGGAAAGCTAGGAGGTTTTGCTGCTGTTTCTAAATAATGTGAAGTGTTACCTTATCTCCAGGCTGACCAGCAGGGCCAGGGGGACCGATGGGGCCAGTAGGACCCTAAAGGAAATAGGAACATGTTTAACTTTGAAGGCAGAAAGCATCAGTTTCTCTGTTAATCAGACAGGAAGTTAGAGTCATAGTATTCAGCAAATCTACTAGGTCACATGACTTATTGTATTGCTTGAATGCTGTTCTCCATGCGCCAGGACTTCAGAGCTTAGAGAACATGGGAGTGTCAGGAATGACTCTAAAGGGTTACAGGATTCAGGAGAAATTTACTGATTTTTCTTTTTGTTGCAGAAGGTAAACAAGATGTAAGAGCTTAGTCATAACTTCAAAATTAAAATGTGTTGCCTTATTCCACTGCTTAATAATTCAAAATATGTCATCTGACCATGCAAAATGTCATTACACATATTTTGTTTTCAAATGGTAAAGTTTTACTTATTTACATAAATATTAGTTGTGTTGTTTTTTTTAATAAGGTGATGGCTTACCCATCTAGTCTGTCAAATGGGAAGTCTTTATGAATTTTTAAGGCAATGACAGTAAATATATCTATGTAATGACTTAGATTTCATGTTTAGTTAGCATGTTTAATATGTAACTATAACTAAATCTAAGAAGATGTCTGCTAGTGGGAATAGAATTGAATATGGTGTTTATTTTTTCTAACATGAAAATTTTTTTAAATAGTTGTAGATTCACAGGAGGTTGCAAAGAAACATATAGGAAACTTCCATGCACCTTTCTCCCAACTTCCCCCGATGTTACACCTTACACAGCTGTGGTCCAAAATCAAAACCCGCGATGTGACTCCTCACACAGCTGTAGTACAACAGCAACACCAGGAAACCAGGTGTTGCTGTTGCACTACAGGTTCTCCCCGACACGCGTACTCACCCGGGGACCATCTTTGCCAGGAGCCCCGTCAGCACCGGCGGTGCCTGGTTCGCCCTGTCAAACAAAGGCCAGTGTCAGCCGCTGGGAAGTGTCCTCAGTGGGAACCTGCCCAGAGAGGAGCCACTGCGAGGCTGGCTGGGTAAGCATCAGGCGTCCTGGCTCCAGCAACACTTCCCTTGCTGTGAAAGGATGACACTAATTTGGAGAGTAGGGTGCTTCCCAGCAGCCGTGTTTCCCTTTCACCCACATAATTAACAAAAGGTGAGCCCGTACCTTGTCACCCTTCGGGCCGGCGCCTCCAGGGCCCCCTCTTTCTCCAGGCATCCCTTGCAGGCCAGGGGTCCCAGCAGCACCGGGTGGCCCCGGGGGGCCAGCAGGGCCCTAACATGCAAGGAGAAATCGTCAGTCACAAGAAGGAGATCAGCGCCCTGTGGGAAACACAAGCGGCCCGGATGCTGTGGCGGTTACCTTGCCTCCGTCGGAACCTGGGGGGCCTGATCCACCTCTCGGTCCGGGGGGACCTACTCCTCCAGGAGGCCCACGCTCACCAGGGGCGCCAGAGTCTCCCTGTCGTGGGAAAACGAAATTCTCCTGTTAGGAGACCCAGTGCCAAGGCATACCCAGCGCCCTCAACGGTACTAGTGTTTCCATGCAGGCCGCTAGGTTCTTAACTTAAATTTTTGAACAATTTGAGGACTTTGATAAAAGACATTTGGTCCACTGAGTGGGAACGGGAGCCTTAAATGTGGCCCCAGCCAGGAAACGTTGACGCCGGGTCTGATGAGAACGATTCTAACCATTTCATTCACAAGAGCAAACTGCACGTTCCTCTAGGGGCAGATCTGGGAAGACAGATCTCTCTTTTGAAATGTCAGCCGCAGTGGACTCTGGGTGTTGATTAACAGCAGAGGACGCGGTGGTCCAGAGGCACACATTCAATCCCTTCACCATGCTTTCAGTTGCCCTAGGTGTGTTCCCCACGCATGTACAAGGTTGTGCTTCTTGAAAAGAGCTTTTTGCTATAAATACCAGAAGGAGGCCACTAGCCCATCGCTCTGTCACAAGCTGAAAACAGTAGGAAGCAGGGGGAGGGGGGGGCTTACCTTGCCTCCTGGCGCTCCAGGCGCACCGGCCTCGCCCTTGGGGCCCTAGGAGATGGACATGCACAATGAGGCTCCATTGGGACGAAATACAAGCAAGACACACGTTGGCCGTGTCCCCAGGGGGCAAGCCTGTCACCTCGAGGTGTGTGCTCTTTCCTTAGTGCCTTTTGTTTTAGGCTCCAATTCAAACAATGCCATAGTTATGATAAAACAATTTTCTCTGTTTCGTTAATGAATATCTCAAAACTGAACTCGGACATGGCAAACTCAGACAACGTGGTGTGAGGAACGGTGACATTTAGCGGAGATGACAGGACACTTACTGGCTCGCCAGGTTTTCCGCTCTCCCCGGGGGGCCCGCCAGCTCCCTGGAGGCCCTAGGAGGAATCAGAGGCACACGGGTCATCCCTTCAGACACTGCCTGTGCCAAAGCTCTCATTCTATGTTTCTGCAAAGTGTTAAACTTCGGGCTCAGTGGTCTTTCTAGAGGCAAAAAGATGATGGCTCTCACCAGCCAATGACAGAGGCAGGATAAGCATATTACAAACCAGTGTTCATCTTGCCCGATCCCTTTTGTTAAAAGACTAGAGGGAGATGTTTGTATTAATTTAGTTTCTAATAAAAATAAGTGTAAACATAGTTATGTGAACTCACTTATTTTAACATTAAAAAGGTTTAATTGGTAATACTCATTCTGGACTAGACAGAAAGTATTGGAATTATTCCTGTCTATTCACATTATCCACCATAGTCTTTCAAGGTAGAAGACTCGAGACCTGCAAGTTTTAAGCTTAAGATAAAGGATGCTCTATTCGCGTGACAAGAAACGAACACCAGTGGCCACCAGAGTGCTTGATTGAAAGCAGAGTCCAAGGACGAGTTAAGTACGTTCTTACCGGCAATCCCTGCGGGCCAGGGGGTCCTGCCTCTCCTTTGTCACCAGCTGCCCCCTGGGGAAAGAGACTGTGATGAGCTCCCCCACCTTTCCTACTAAGCACACGCGGCTTCACTTCAGAGGCTGCGGCTTAATTTGAAATGAACCGCGTGAAAGGAGGGAAGAGGCTGCCTGTGGAAGTGACACAGGAGACCATGCAACGCACACTTTCCTCAGTGCCAGCAGCCAGCAGCCAGCAGAGGAAGCGGCACCATCATTGCTGTGATGAACCATGACGAGACAGGGCCGGAGGCTGCCATTCCCCACGTCCTCCCTCCGCCACTCCCACCCCCATCTGCCGGCTGCGCGGAACCTGCCTGCGGTCCGGCGGGGCCCGGGGGTCCACTTGCACCATCCTTTCCAGCGGGACCCTGAGAACAGCAGGGAGAGAGTCACGGGTCGGAGGCAAAGGCCTGCAGGGCAGGGGTGGAGGGAAGTGGATGGAAAGTACATACCGGGGGGCCAGCACCTCCAGGGCCACCTCGTTCTCCGTTTTTTCCAGGAGCCCCCTAGAGAAATGGCCAGTATTTACCAATTTCAAACAGGAAGTAATTCATCACACTGTGCCCTCAGAGTTTTGACCTGCCTCTTACACACCCCCACACAGTCATACGCACAGTCACACACATTCACACACATTCAGTCACGCACACAGTGACAATCACACACACATTCACACACAGTCACAACCCAAAACCACTCTCTATAACTAGGTTTCCGCTCTGTCTCCAGAACTCAACCAAAGCAACACTGTATCTCGCTTCTGCCAGGCACTTAGGTTTTCGGTGTTGCTCGGTGCTCTGAAGCAGAGGTGGAATCTTGGCTGCCCCCTGCTCCCACATGGAGAGTACAAGGCCAAGGGCAGATGTCATCGAAGAGACCAAGGCAGGGACTCACATCGTTGCCTTTAGGGCCGGGAAACCCCATGACGCCAGGCTGACCCCGCGGCCCGGGTGGGCCTGGAGAACCTGCGCGGCCACTTGCTCCTGGAGGTCCCTAATGAGAATAAACTGCATGAGGAGAGGCTCAGCAGGAATATGACCCGCAGAGACAACACACACACCCAGGCTGTCAGCGTGCGCCAGGCCCGGGGCCCCTCGGGCCGCCATCCCCTGGGTTTTCATCAGGAAGGCGAGCAGGTACGTACAGCAGGCCCTGGCTTCCCATCGCTGCCTGGTCCTCCTGGGCTTCCGGGCACCCCCTGGATGGGAAAAGCGATTTCAAACACAGGCGTCCATCTGCGCAATGTGGACGTTCCCACGTACACAGGTAGCCTCGTGGGGGCCTACGTGTTTCTTCCAGTCAAGTGTTTCAGTTAACTGTTCCATCATGTCTGCCCTTTAACCTAGATTCGCTTAAATTCCCTTTATTTTTTAAAAAATATATTTTACTGATTTTTTACAGAGAGGAAGAGAGAGGGATAGAGATTTAGAAACATCGATCAGCTGCCTCCTGCACACCCCCCACTGGGGATGTGCCTGCAACCAAGGTACATGCCCTTGACCGGAACCAAACCTGGGACCCTTCAGTCCTCAGGCCGACGCTCTATCCACTGAGTCACATGGCCAGTGTGCGTAAGTTCCCTTTAAATGTGTCTTGTTGTGAGCCTATGAAGGAAGGCAGAGCCTGAGGTGACATCCCTTGAGCCTTCCTCGTGTGCATTTTCCTTAGGAAACAGCGGCGTTCCTCCTTACCCTCATTCCTGGGCCTCCGGGGGCACCGTCCCGGCCAGCTTCTCCGGGGGCTCCTCGGGGCCCTGCGGGGCCAGGACCCCCGCGCTCCCCAGCGGGACCCTGCATGGCGAAAGGAACGAGCCGGTGAGTTAAAAGCCCATGTCTGCCTGGATACGGTCGGTATTTCGGTTACCACTGGAGAACTGCATTTGGCCTTTTTTGTAAAGCGTGCTCTCTTTTCTTTAGAATCCTCCCCTGGGGAGATGTGTTTATGGATTTTTAGGGAGAGAGAGCACAGATGTGAGAGAGCAACATAGATCTGTGGCTTCCCGCACATGTCCAGACGAGGATCAAACCTCAACCGCCACTCCGCCGAGCCACCCGACCGGCCCTCTTTGGTCTCATAAAGAGAGATGGCACGTCGCCGCCTCGCTCAGCATGAAGTCACTGTTGACTCTGAGCGCGGAGTCTCCCATCGGCAATATTGTAAGGCACCTTGGATGACTATCAGATGCTTAAGAAACAATACTGAGTGATCTCCACATTATGTATTGGTGCACATAGAAGTTAAACGTTTTCGTTGGCATGCAATCATGTGGGGATAGCCCTTTAACATTTTCAAGGGACTTCTAAGCGTTGCGTTTATCTTATTCTTGCCATGTGGCTGCAGTTCCCAGCTGCCAGGTAAATTCAAGGGCTCTCGTAGCAGAAGGGGCTTGCGTGAATCAGGAAGGTGGAAAGGTGGCTGATGGGGGTCGGAGCCGTGGGGACGACTGTGCTTTGAAAAGGGTCACACTCCTGCCAGAGGTTGAGGTGCTATTGAATGGGGAGCTGAGCACAAGCAGTGGGATGTGCAGGCCCAGCGTGTAAGGGAGCAGGAACCGGGTGGCCCACCTTTTCTCCCGGGAGGCCATTGGGGCCGGCAGGTCCTCGGAATCCGGGCGCGCCCTGGGGACCATGAGAGGCGAGTATTTCAGTCCAAAGCAGGAAACGTCTCATGACCCTCGAGTGGCCATGGAGATGCCCTCCCGCTAGGAAATGCCTCAGACAACATGGGGTGGGCACTCCCACGAGGAAGAGCCAGGCGGCCTCCCCTCAGGCGGGCTGCGCGTGGGTGACGGTGCCTCGCATTTGCGTGGATGACATACCCTCTCTCCTGCGGCTCCCGGGGACCCGTTGGAACCAGGCTCTCCGGGTGAACCAGGTTTGCCATCTTCCCCCTTCGTGCCTGGGATCCCGGGGACACCAGCTTCACCCTGAGGAAGGATGCCGCGGGGGCTGGTTAGCGGCGGATGGTGGCCTGTCCCTCCCACCTGGGCTGTGCTTTCCTAGACGACAGCACGTCTGTGGGCGACACTTACGCGCTCACCGCGTGGTCCGGGGTCTCCTTTGTTGCCATTCTTACCGGGTTCGCCCTAAGTGAACAGAATCTTGGTTTAAAAATGGGGGGTGGAGGGGATAGACTAATGAGATCATCCCCAGTAGCATTCACTCATAAGATGCAGGGAAAGCAGCACGAACGCAGCAAGAATAGAAAGCTTCCACTAGCCACACCTTTCAGGCCACAGAGGGAAGAGGAACTTACGGCAGCGCCTCGCTGGCCGGGAGCACCATTGGTACCGGGCGGGCCGGGGGGACCCCGGGCTCCAGACAGGCCAGGAGCCCCAGGAATGCCAGCGGGACCCTAGAAACAACCCCAGAAGACTCGTCTTAGTCACACTTGGACTTTCTTCCCTGAATAGCTCCCTTCATCACAGATGTCTTGTCATGCAAAATACGGAGGGAGCCCACAGTGCCTGTGGGGTGAAGGCGGGAGAGGGGCCATCTTACCATTTCACCTTTGCCACCGGGACTCCCGCTGTTCCCAGGAGGGCCCTGGAGGGAAAGGCGCGTTAGTGACAATGCAAACAGTGCGGATATGGGGCGTTGTTCACAGTTCGTAGCTAAGCTTGTGTGGGTGTCGTGCATCACTGAGATCGGGTGATTCCTCCAAGTACAGCCCCCACGTAAAACATAGGCTAACGGTTACTGTCACCAGGATAAACCACAGGCAACATGCATTCGTTCTAAATAATTCAATCAGCAGATAACAATAGGGTTTGGTCTGGTTTCTTCTCTGAATCTTTTATCAGTGATTCAGTTGCGGGTGGCTTTGAAGTATCAGAAAACTAGCTTCAAATTCGCTTTGTGTCAGATAAACATTGAATTCGTCAGTTCTAGAAGAGTGCAAACCTCACCAACCATCACATCAGCGCCAATCAAATCCGAATTCTTCACAGCAGAGCTCTGAGCAGGACCCCCACCCCAGAGTACTCTCCGTGGAGAGCAACACTGGCATCCACGCTCCCGTGAAGCAGTGGCGCGCCCACCCCCTCGGGCCCGGGGCTGTACGCACCGCAGGGCCTGGAGCACCAGCGTGTCCCTGAGGTCCAGGTTCTCCTCTCTGTCCCGGGGAGCCGTTTGAGCCAGGAGAGCCTGCAGGTCCAACTTCGCCCTGAGGGAGAGCCCTAGGCGGTCAGCTTCCCTGGCCACGTCCCGTCCCATCTCAGCCCATTTCCTTCCTCCCACTCCTCTTCCCACTGTGCGAGTGACTATTATCTCTGTGTCTCAGAAAGCAACCGGGAAAGGAGAGAAATAAATGGCCTCAGAAGGACATGAGGATAGTGGGGCACCGGGGGGAAAACACTTGGAATCCAGAAATAGTCAAGGGACTTGGGCACAAAGGGACGAGGGAGACCAGGCTTGGAGGTGAACACAAAGCCAAGTGCCCAGCTGTCATGCTGTGAAGCTGGACATCTGAAACGCATGTCAGCAGCACTGTCACCCCTGAGATTTAAGAGGGAAGAGGCCCTGTAGATCGGAAGATAGAAGGTAGACAGAAGGTGTCTGTTTGGTCATAAAAGATCTTTCAAGATGCAGTGATGTGTGGCCTCCAGGCTGTACCTCCTCGTCGATGGAGATGTGTTTACCTTAGCACCAGGGGAGCCGGGGAATCCTGCCGTGCCAGGGGGTCCGGGCGGGCCCTGCAACGAGTAAGTGCCATTTCAAGACTCCGAGCCCCGTCAGCAAGAGTCGATGCTGCTAGCAACGACACGTGAGCGCACACAACACAGGAGACAAGTGTGCGCGGGAACTGGCGGGCAGGTGATGAGCCGCACGGGGAGGAACAATGCGACAGACTCCAAAGGGAGTGGAACCTGAAGGAGGGAAATTTGGGTCCTCCCCGGCCCCCGCTCCTGATTTCTGCCCCAAACTCTGCGACTTGATGTGGGGTACTTAGCCCTGAGTTCTCAGGTAGAAAACAGAGGTCACATTATTATCTGTCTTAATTGACTGTTAACTAGCATGTAAGCACCGGACAGATGTGAGCCAGTGGCCCAGCATACGAGCCACAAGGAGCATCAGAATGACTGAACTCAGCATTTCTACACGAACTGTTTCTAGATTTTACGTCTGGGTTTAGTGTCTGTCTGAGTCAGATGTTTAGGAAAATGCAGAGTGTGGGTCTACAATCCCTGTGACTCCAATATCCTGCAGCCCACAATCTCTCATCTCCCCGAGGCACATCAGGGTCAGGGGACGAGCTACTTACCGGTTGTCCATCACTTCCTCGAGCACCGTCATTGCCTCGAGCCCCCTAGAAAGACAAGTTTGTCTTAAATGTCTTCTGAATTCCAAAGGACTGGTGACAAGTGATATTTAGACTAAAATTCTGACTCAATTGAGTTAACTTTTCCTTAAATATTTTAACAGCTACTGACTGGTTATATATATTTTGGAGCCAACTTGTCAAATCCCAGCCCTGAGACCTGAGGCTCCGGGTGCAAGAGAGGGAGCTGGGGCTGCGGTACTCACAGCGGCTCCAGGGAGTCCCGGCCGGCCTCTCTCCCCAGGAGACCCTCGGGGACCCTGCAGAACGAAGTGGGGAGGACGGTTACACTTTGAACTGGACAGTGTAAAAGCAGAGGCGGAGGGAGCAAGGCAGGGCGGGGTGAGAGCGGGGCTGACGTGAAAAGCCATGGGAAAGGCTTACCATGGGGCCAGGGGCGCCGTTTTCTCCAGGAAGGCCGTTTTCACCCTGCGAACACACAACACGTCACCGCCATGCAGCAGGGAGAACGGGCTTCGTTTTTAAACATGGCATTTTGTGAACATCAGTATGGAACGCAAGGCAAAAACATACATTTTCACAATACCGAGTTTCTGTAACACTTTTTTTTTCTCCACCAGAAATAGCGCTTTCTATATTTTACAAACGTGTGGCTTTAATAGAGGTAATTCCTGAGTTACTCAGGGATGTTCACTCATTCCTAATCTTGACAGTTCGAGTCATCAGCTCTCGTGGGAGCCTTACTAGGGCACCTCAGTTACTCACTCTTAGGCAGCTCTTACAACGCAAAACTCCGGTGGATTTCAGAAAAAGCTAAACCCCCAGTAGAAATCGTAAGTGTAGCTGCACCGTTCACATGAATCTGCTTATGAAAGTGAGGATTTGCTGGGATTCACCTTTAGTCCAGGAGCACCCGTTTCACCCTTTTCTCCATTCCGTCCATCAAAGCCCTGTGAAACGGGTAAAAAGAGTAAACACGTTAAAATCTGCTAGTAGCGCAGAATGCGTGAAAACTCTACATCGACTTTCTGATTGCTAGTTTTCCACCTGACAATATGTTCAACATGAACTTGAATAATTTAATCCCCTTTAAACAGATTGAAGACGTTTGACGTTGATTTTACACTAAAAAAATAAAAGCTGAACTCATTAGGAAGTATAATTGAGTCCAGTTTAGAAGTTGCCTTAACTTTAGAGCCGCAAATATCTGTTTCATAGATTTTAGTTACAGTCAGTTGGTAGATTTTTGGCTCAGTTGGTTCAATCTAATATTTCGCAGAGAATAAACTTGCTTCATTCTATCTGTAAGTATATTGATTAAGATAATAAATATGCATAACTATTATATTTTATGTTTTTTGATAGTTGTGATAAGAAAACTACATTCCTCTTTCCCAAGTGTTGTATACATTTACAATTCGCTTCACTACTTTGTATAAATAGCTAGTTTGTTGTTAGCGTCAGCTGGTGTGGGCATATAGTCCGTGACGCTGGTTAGGCGGGTAACACTGACCAGTGGAACGGTGCAGGGTGTAGCAGCTCTACTCACTCTGTGTCCTTTCATCCCAGGGAATCCAGGCATGCCAGCTGGGCCTTTCATACCCTAAAGATAACGAGTGGAGAGGGTTTCATGAATCTTCTACGAGAAGCACAATCCAGCAGTGAGACGCCTCTATTTCCAAGGTCAGGTCAATGTAATCATATAAGGAATTTCAAGTGAAGAGCCTTGTGATTACTCCAGTTAACCCAGCGGATGCTGATGACTTACTGGCGGGCCAGGCAGTCCTCGCTCTCCGGTTCGTCCGGGTCTTCCAGATTCCCCCTAGAGAGAAGAATAAGTCCATGTAAGTGACAAATAGCATTGTCGCCGATTAACAAACCGACTCATTTGCACCAAGAACGCATGCAAATGGTTGTGCTGCTAAACGTATAACGCTGAGGCCAGCTTTCTTACTAGCAAAATGAGGAGGGCTTCCCCACCTCTATGTAAACCTATGAGTAATGCACGCATCTCTCACCACTGGGATAGTATGACCGTCTCTCAACCCCCTGAGGAGAATTTGCAGTTGGAAATTAAATGGGGAAGAAAGAGTAGCATAATATTCAAGGTGTTAATGAGTTTTGAAATTCATAAAGTACTGATAGCAGTTTCTTCAGTGCAAGAGACAGAGAGAAGAAACTTCTCTCTCCTCCATTAAGAGATACAGTCACTGGGGGAGTCTTCCTGATGGACATTTGGGGGTTCTGCTGTTTAGAATGTAACAAGCGGTACATGTAGTTATGCAAATACTATTAACCTTAGATATTCAAAGATTAATAAGAGCTAAAATGTCATTAAGGTGATTTTTGAGTAAGGTTTTTTTCTCTGAAATTGCGGCCCATGGCGCGTGCTATTTAGAATATTCCAAGGTGAATTTTGCTGTGTCTCCATTCAGTCCTTAAAAACTTACATCTTTTCCAGCGGGACCAACTGGACCAATAGCACCGGGAGGTCCTGGAGGGCCCTAAAAAGAAGGAAATTAAAAGTAAATAAATCTGTAGATGTTTCCATTACAGTCCATTAAGTACATACTGTATGCATTAGTGGAAGAAGCCTCCTTTTATAAAATACTCTCAGTATTTTTTTATCAAGAAAATAACACATTGAGTTAATATTATACCTATTTTGTATTCAGTTTTTACTGTTTGTTAAACTTATTTTTTAAAATTAAACATTTTTAATGTTGACTATATTGTAGGAGCCTCTTCCCTCCACCCCCTTTGTTAAACTTACTTTTTATGAAAATTAAAAATATCATGCATCTATGTTTTATATCACATACACATATTTATAAATTTTGATACAATTTTCCATTTTTGAGATATTGAATTTTAAATATATAGGTATTTCCAAATACTTTGAAATATTAAAATAACTTCACCTTACTTATATACACAGCATGTTTTCCTAGAGAACTCTATTAGATTATGTTTATTTCCACTAAATTAAGTTTTACAAACCATATAGCAGAAGAGTAGATATGAAGGTAACCTGAGTGGCTATAGGAAGATTAAATCTATGTTTAAGTGATAGAAGATTTGTATCTGCACTAGTAAGGGGATTATTGTAGTTTCTAATTAGCCAGAGAACCCTTACAGTAAACAGTGTCTCTTAGATATTTAAACCATTAAAAGAGTCCAAAAGGTCTGTGAAGCCCATTCAACTATCATAAAAATACCATTTATCATTGTAAGTTGGAAGCATAAACTTAAACTATACTTTGTAGGGACCTATGGTTAAGTTTTAGAAAATGAAGGTGGTTTCTATACAGAATTCTCAAATTAAATGTAGATGTGACTGTTACTCACCGAAGGACCAGCTTGCCCAGGTTCACCAGGGGGGCCTTGGTATCCTGGAGAACCCTAGAAGGTAGAATAATGTGTAAATATTTTTTAAAATAACTTAATCTTCACATGATTAATTTACATTTGAAGACAGCATGTGATCAGGACTTTTAAGTGAGGTCAGCAAATTTTGTTCCAATTTATAAAGATGGAAGCCAAAAACTCTCAAATCAGATTCAATTTAATTGGTTTTATTTAATCTACCAAATTCCACTGAAACCAAATTGTTTCAAACTTGAGTCACATGATATGCAAATTAAACATGTGGTTTGATTTGACCAAGTTTTAATTGCTAATATTTTGTTTGTGGGAAGGAATTAAACATCTTTGCAGGAGTGAAAGTTTCTTGGTTGCAACTTCTCTACTTCAGTGGAACTATGCATGCTGGCTGAATGGTGGCTGGGTCTGTATTACCTTGACTTATAGAACATGCATGAAGAGGAAGTACCACTATGGCCATACTTACAGGGGAGCCAGGATGACCAGATGCACCAGGGGGGCCAGGAGGGCCTGGAGGACCCTGGAATGCAAATTTAAAGAAAAAGTACAAAATAAATACATCTGAAATACAGTTTTCTCAAGCATCAAAGAGATGCCATTGCATTGGGATGACAACGGTATCTTTAAAAATGTGAACAATTACTATGTAATAGCTATTCATGTAATAGCTATTCAAGGATTGGATTAATTTTATTATAATTACAATAAAGATATTTCAACAATGTCACTCTAAATGAAATTTCCACCAAATCAACAACAATTATTGATAAATATTATAATCTGTTGGCCTGAAACCCCCCAAAGGGGATTTAAAATCTGGAAAAATGCAGTGAAATGTTATGAAAATCCCTTCAATATTTAGAATGCTGGTACAAAAAACATTTTATCATTTTATTTTATTTTTCTGCCTGGAAGCCCAACTCATTGTAGAAAAGTAGTTATCTGCATTCTACACAATCGCATTTCTAAAAACAATGGTGTAAATCAATGGTGGAGATTGAGATGTGCATCTGAGAATCATCCATATTTGGGACAATGATGAATTGCAATTATAATCAGTTGACTTATCATTTTTTCAGAACTATAAACTAGAAGACAGTCAGTGTTTTAATCCGCTATTTTTAAAGACTGTAATACATTTATAAAACCACAGTTTGTCTTTAAATTTTCTCTTGTGACTTCTTTTCTGGAATATTAATAAGTAGTGGCTTTTCAGTGTTTGTTTGTTTTTTAATTTTATTGATTTTTTTACAGAGAGGAAGGGAGAGGGATAGAGAGTTAGAAACACTGATGAGAGAAAAACATCGATCAGCTGCCTCCTGCACACCTCCTACTGGGGATGTGCCCACAACCAAGGTACATGCCCTTGACCGGAATCGAACCTGGGACCTTTCAGTCTGCAGGCCGATGCTCTATCCACTGAGCCAAACCGGTTAGGGCAGTTTTTTTTTTTTTTAAGTAAAAACTGTATATCTGATTTGAACATAGGGTTCATAATATGAATGCAGCTGAGTAAAAGCAGGTGCTAACATAATTCATATAATTTTCTGGCTTTGAAAGAGGCATACACAAATCACAGCCCCTGTAACTTGAGAGATTTGTAAAAGTCTCTTTTTGTAGTTTATGTAAATTTTAATGGTCTTTCTTTAGCCATTTCATTTGGATGTATTAGTTAAAATGTTATCCTTTTAGAAGTCACAAATATGGGAACCAATGACCTGGGCAACAATGTGCCATAATCCCTGGGAATCCAGCCTTACATTTCACTTATGCTTATGTACCTTTTGCTCAGTGAAATGCTCACCTTACCTAGTGTTGCTCCTCCTGTTGGCCCTCTACAACAGGGTCATTTGCATGGGACACCATGCATCATGGGAACACGCTCAGAGCTCATTGATGTTTGTTATTTTCTTCTTTCAAAACTCTAGGTCATTTACATTGAAAGAAACCCTTTGGGTACAATGTGAGGAGCTATCATTATGGTAGATGAAGTTAAAGACTTGATGAATCCTGTAAATAATTGTATTTGATTCCAGGATATGAGTCGAGACAGATTGGGATATTGGACATTCATCACTCAGCATGTCATCTAGAAAGTAGCACTTAATTAATGAAAAGACAATAAAAGAAGCTTCTGAAAACTTAGATGAGAGAGGGGAAAAGAGGCAGTAACAATCTTAAAATGAAGACTCCATGAGTGTGAGACTAAGTATGGTAGCAGGTGGGCCCAGTATAGGTGGTTCTGTAAGGCAGAAATGAGTGGGAAAATGGAGAGAAATGAGAAGGTAAGGAAAAAGATAGGTAGGAGAGAGGAGCGTGATGATCCTACAAGCTACTTTATACAACGATGCTATAAAACCGTATCACTGGAAGAACAACCATTCAAGCTTTATCAGAGACTAAATGGTGCCCCGAAATGCTGAGAAACCCTGGTACGTACAGCTGGCCCAGGATAGCCTCCGAGACCCGCTCCTCCTACTCCGGACTTGACATCGTAGGACTCAAACTGGGGAGAATAGTTCTGCAGAAAAAGATCAGACAGACACAATCATTTTGATACATAGATCACGGATCTTTTCAAAAGCGTTTAGAAGCATTGCACGCAACACCCACTGTCCACCGAGAGAACCTTCCCGCACGCCAGAGGATGTGGTGCGTATTGTTTCATTATCTTGCTTAGCCTGTCTCTCTAGAGCTCTATATTCTTCAGAAAGAGCTGCTTTGTGATCCTTTACTTAACTGCACGCAATGTCAACCCCACATCATCTGCTCCTGTATGCTCTCACCAGAACATTTCTCAGTGACATTCACACCCTTGGAAACATAGGAGCAGAGGCTGGTTGAGGCCAAAAGAGCTTTCAGAGGATGAGTAATCTGACCTTCTCGTTTGGAGCCGAAAAATGGAGAAGTCAAATTATTTTCCCAACAGTTCATGATACAAGTAAAATATCCCTCCCCTGACTTTGGGTTGGTATGTCAGACAGATTCACCCTAAAACAAACATCTGCATAGAAAATAAGTCCAAGAATAAGAGAAAGTTGTGTGTGTGTGTGTGCGCGCGTGTGTGTTGGTTGACTTTCTTTGGAGATTATTCTGTGTTGAATTGCAGGTTTAGCAATGGGTTCTATTTGGTACCAGGATAAGGATAAGTTAGGTGCTATTCTTTGCTTCTTGTTAATTGATATTTGAAAATAGTTTTGTAAAACTCATTGTGATTTAAATCTCTCCTTATTTCAACACAGGACGGGTGCTTTGTTCATGTGCTTGGTTATCTGTTCTACATGCGGAGTTAATCGCTTGCCATGCTTTTCAAGACGAACATAATCCTGTTGACTTGAAGTCAATAAGGAATGTGCACAGCTCAACTGCTTTTCATCCAAACTTCCGGAAGCTTTGCCACTGGGGCGATGAGGGGAGCCGGCCCCATGGCAGCCACTCCTGACTTCCCTCGCTAACTCTTCCGGCAGCTGATGTTTCACTCCTCACGCACTGTGCACATGGCATGTGCCTGTGAGAAGTGGGGCAGTTTTGCAGAGACATAGTAGCAATAGCATTAGCATAATGAGGAAGAGTGAATCTTCATAAAACATTTAGGAAAGTACCCAGCACTTATCAGCACTAAATAAGAACTTGTTAAATACATGAAATTAGAGACTAGAGAGAAGGAGCCCACAGGAGAGGAATGTGATCTGGGCTGAAGAAAAGGCAATGGGGAGGGAGTCGGAACAAGGGGAAGCTCCCTGTCCAGACATGTGTTACCTGGCCGCCAGTAGGGCATGATTCACAGATTCCGGGGGCGCCAGGAGAACCAGGGATACCTGGCTGCCCGGGAAGACCAGGGTCGCCATTTCTCCCAGGAATACCAGGAGGGCCCTGAAAAATCATACAAAAAGTAATAAAACAGTGAAGAGTCCTTGTGACTCAGGATCGTTATCAAGTAGTAGCTTCTCTGCTTTATAGATTGAGGAGTCAATATACGTAATGCATTTTCTTGGGAAAAGAAACCTTTTAAACGAAACCATATGAATAATTTCAATGCCATTTATGGCTTTGTATAGTGACCTTGATTTTGGAAACTGTTAATGGGCACGAGGACACTAAACAAAGTTTGGGGAGTTTGACTCCTCACAAGGACAATCATGGAATCTTAGTTTGAGTTATTTTGTGTCATTATTGAAATACATGCTACCAAATAAATGTATAAATGATGGAAGTTCAATTATGAAAAGGCTATTAGATTTTTTTTTTTTTAAAGCAAACTACTCAATGTTATTCCACTGAAGGCTGTTTACTTACAGGATCTCCCTTCGGGCCTTGAGGTCCGTGGCCATTAGGAGGGCGTGTGGGCTAATAAACGGAGAAGATACAGATTAAAAAGACGTAAGAACAACTTTCCCATGGAGTCTGTCCCAGTTTGCATATCTGTTTCTTCTCGCAAATCACAACCAGTCTCTGGTTCTAAACCTGAAGGTCCACCTTTTACATGTAATGCTAACGGGATGGTTGGACAGACACTCCTTTCAGAGCCCTGGGAGGTAGGAGCTAGTCACATGCCTAAATCCTAATCCGGGGGAGGCAGAGGCAGGGCTGTGTTTCCCGCTCACCGTGGTCGGAGGCTGAGGACACACCGCACAGCACTCTCCGAACGGGATCTCCGGGTTGGGACAGTCCAGTTCCTGGTCATCACAGATTATGTCATCGCAGAGAACAGATCCTGAGTCGCAGACGCATATTTGGCATGGTTCCGGCTTCCAGACGTCCCTGTCCGCGTAGGACTGGCCAAGATGGGAGCATCCTCCATCAATAGCTAGAAAGCAGGTAAGATGGTGTGACATGTGCTCATGTTTTTCCAAAATGTGATTTTCACTATAATGTCATGACTGTTTCCAACAGCCCAAGTAGAGCTGGCTCGAAACAGATAATTTATTTATTTCATTAAGTGTATCTTCTTAGGAGCTTGCTTACGCAAAGAAAAAATAAAAGACCCACAAATTTAGGTACCAAGAACATCCTATTTTTCCTACCTAATTTGCTAAGTAATAACAGATTGCGTGAAATACCAAATCTGTTTATGAACATCACATTGGTACAGCATAGCAAACTTTTCTTAAGGCCAGAAAGTACTTTAATTTTATTTAGAGTAAGGATTTAACACCGATGAAAATCACAACAACCCAGAAACTTACTTATTGATTGTGCCATTGAAAATAAGCCGGTCAACCCAATGGCTCTGATTGGCCCCAGCAGCAAATGGGAGCACTGGACCATAGATAATTGTGTCAGCGCCTCGGAAGACCATCTGGATTTTATTAACTTCGTTGAGAAGCTCAAGGGGAAACTCAGCTGCCCTTGGCAGCGTAACACCCGTCCAGAACCCTGGGAAAGCTAGCGACACTCGTGGCAGATACAGGACCTCACCACCAGCTCTGGGGCTGAAGTAGGTCACCACGGTATGACCCTATGTTGAATGTGCCCTATGGATGTGAAGAGGTTTCCAAATTACAAAACAAACGTGTTTTTCTAAACAAATATTGGTAAGACCTAAGTTTAAAAAAAAATAATAAAAAACACATGAAAAATATGAATCATGACCATTTGGGGTTTAAAATGGCCCCAGATTTGCTTCAACGCGAATTTTAGACTGTTTCAGCAGCTATTACCAGTGAATCAGCATAGAGGTTGCCAAAATAAAACCTGGTCCGAGTTCCGCGAGTATGAGCTGTGGTCGCAGTGAAACGCAGCCTCGGATTGAGGTTTGCTACGCTAGCTGGCCAGCACTGAATAAATATAAGTTTCTAAATATCTGCAAAAAGTTTTGCAAACAACAAATGGTGTCCTTGGTGTCCTAATTGTATTTTGGTGAAACGTGAACTTTTATTTTATTTTCTCAGAGCCAAGATCCTCAAGTGCTCACGCAAGAGGTAAGTGGTTAACAGTCACCCTAGGCTGCCTGGTACCAAAAGGGTCCTGAGCTTTTTCCACGGAACCATGAAATCCCCCTGTCAGCTCCCGTTTCTCCATCCCCCCACATGGCTGACGGGATCATCGTTTAGGTTTGTGCTGGATATTCGGGGTTTACAGGGCTCGCGGGTGAGTGACAGTTCCCAGAAAGGAGAACCCAGAACCTGTCGACGCCCCAGCCTCCTGCCCTCGCCTACCTTCCTGTGCCCACTCGCGTGGCAGCTGTGGCCTTCATGACCTTGCACAGCACCCTCCATCGATCCGAGTTTAAAAATTCATTCTTACTTGGTGTTGCAGTCACCCAATATGGTCCCCCGCTCATAAAAGCAGGCACGATTGCTTTATCGCAATGTTCAGCAGGCAAGCTACTCTGGTTCCTCCTTCGTGTTTGAAACCGATATACGAGGATATTGGGGGAGGCGGGGGGGAAAACGTCGTCTAAAATTTCGAAGAATCACTCACTTCGTGAGCATAAAGGCTGAATACCAAACATGGATCTGAGGCCAATGAGCAGGCCTGTTCAAATGGTGTTAGACAGATGTGGCTGAGAGGGGACCCACACTTTCTTATATTTTTAGGAGCAGTAACACAGAAGAGGGGCTAGGCATTGGACTCGTTTTTCTCTAAACTGACAGCCTCAGTTTACTGTGTTTCTAGGAGAGATCTGAAAGTTTTAAAGAGATGGAAGCCTGTTTAAGAAAACATGCTTCCTTTGGTCTTTGCATTGGCTTTCTTAAAAACAACAACAGCAACAACACACACATACAAAATAACCACAAACTAAAAAAAAAAGAAAAAAAGAAAGAAAGAAAAAAAAGACTTCCTCTAAATTAACTTTATGAAATGTTCCACAGACTAGTTTTAGGTCAAGCTTCCCCCATTAATAGTGTGGATTTTGGATCCCCCACCCCGCTGAGGATGCCGCTGGAGCACAGAGTGATGGCTGCAGGTGGTGATACTGCATTGACACTGCAGAGGCTAGAGCCTGGGTGTGTTTCTCACACACACAAGGTGACCATGTGGGGGTGGATGCATTGCTTAACTTGACCGAGGTAAGCATTTCACAATGTATGTGTATAGGAAATCAGCACATGTACACTTTAAATACATACAACTTTGTATCAGTAATTCTTCAGTAAAGCTGGGGAAGTGCTACTGCTTTCTAAGAGTGGTTTTTCAGCTGTTTGTCTCTGGACCAGGAACATCTTTCTATGTTTAATACAGGACCTGTTACAAAAATTAGTTCCTGAGCACCAATGACATATTAGAAATGAGTGAGGATGAGAGTTTAAGCTAGGTCGCGTATCTCATATTTTAAATGTCTCCTCTTCTTGTGTTTCTGACATGCCTTAGAATTAACATGCATTTCCTCCTATGTACTCACCCTCCTGGTCTGTCCCATTGAAGGTACCATCTCATTACTAGAAATAAGTGTTTTCCATTTGCTCTGCAAACGACTTAAATGCATGAGCACAATATTGACTTCCTAACACTGTAAACAAGTTTGTTGGAATTGGGTTAAGCCCAATGTTACACAAACAAAGCTTGCGATGTAGCCCCCTGTCCCCCAGTTTTCTTAGGAACCATGTGCCTCAACAGGAGGCCTGAGCTGTTTGATTGCACGCCTCCTTTTTCTAAAAGCGATGTTGGTCTAAGTAACAAGAGAACGCAGGGATGCTTGTAAATGAAGAATGGATATCGTGTATGTCCCGACGGAACTTATTTCACAGACGGGAAAGGGATTTGCTCTCTGAAAAGGCAGTTCTAGAAGCTTGTGGCTGGTGGTCAGACTTTTCTCTACTTCGTTCCCTCAGTCACTCTGTTGGAAGACTGGTGACTTTCAGGCCGTTTCCTCTCATTTCCTGGTCTGCGCAGGACACACTGGTTGGCAATACGTCCTCCCGGAAGCTGACACTCCTACACAGATGTCGCGTGGCCCTCGGATTTAGTGTGATAGCTCAGTTATACGTGGCAATCATGGAGCTCACAGGGGAAACGTCTTCAAGAGGACAAAGTGCTCCAGTTAGCCACACGCAGGCAGCATTTAGAAATGGAATGGACAGGGGGAGTCATGAATGATAGTCATCTCATGTTATTGCCTTTGATTAAAAAAATAAGACAAATCCTTTTGCAAACAAGCTAAGTAAAAAGCACATAATCTCATTCTTACTACTGGACAAGTCATAGATTTCCCACTTACTTCCCTTGTTATAATCACGTGAGCTAAGCCCCCTGTTCTAGTTTGTAATTAACTTTAAACGCCACCTCTTATGTCACTTGATGTTTCCGGTCCCTTTACAAAGCACTCTCCTGAAATAAATGTACTTATGGCCACACAAGCAGCTCATTAGACTAAAGCATGTCCTTACTGGGATCTGAATTACAAAACAAGATGAAGCTAGTATGTCATCATCTCCTCTTAGCTTCTTTTATTTCCTAGCTCTCTGGTTTGGAACTTTGAAGAAAAATAAAACCAAGTAACACAATTTAGTATTTTTAGATATGCTGAAATCTTGCCTTTGTTTTCATTCTTCAAATGTTAATTTATGCTGAATTTATTGTTGTGACTAAAACTCATGCAAATTATGTTTGTCTTAATTCCACTTTTGTAGTAAAAGTAATATTCCCTAAAGCACGTTGTTAATTTAGCTTGAGTGACAAGTCAGTCATCATAACATTATTTTCCTGTTACGTTAGAAAGTGGAATATATTGTAAGTGTATATATGGAGTTCATATAGTTTCCAACTGAAATATGTTTGACTTTTAAAAGACACTAATGTTTGGAGAACATATCTTTTTGTTAAACATGTTTCTACTGCTTTTCCATTTATTGGAAAACCTTTAAATATATGAGTTAACACAAAGGGTTTTGAAGGGAAGGTCTATAGACCCAGAGATGGGTAATTTAAATTTTAAAATGCCGTTTGCATGGGCGAGGTAGATTCTGCTTCTTCTTGTCCTCACCAACAAACTTAAAAACCAACTAAAATGATGATCTGTAAAGATTTTATGATTCTCTCAACTCCTGTGCTCCGTTCCCTGTCAGCTGTTCCCAGGGCAGGGTTTCTAAACCCTGCACGTTTAACATCAGCGTCTACAGAGGGAGATTTTTTCGGGAGGGACACCAGTTTTCTGCAGAACATCTTTCCTGCCTAGTCTCAAACCAAGAAGTGAACATCTGGAGTTCAGTTCTGTTATTTCCTACGGAAAAAAAGCTTTCCCTCCAAGCCCACCCCAGTGACAGCTAGACCAGCAATCAGATGCACTTCAGACCTCGCGCTGGTTTTACACACAGAAAAGGGGCTCCCCCAGCGCCAGCGAGGAGCAGGTCGGGCTTTTGCACCCAGCGCCAAAAGCCTCATTAAGGGCGTGTCGCTAAGACGCTGGTTTTCGGAAAATGTTACTCTTTCACATTCGTGAACTTCTAACGTCATCAGATGCTTCCCTTCTAAGGCTAGACACATGAACAGCCTGTGCAGCTTTAAAGGCGGTTTCTCTGATTTCAATTAACTTGAGAAACATGGGCTCTGCCTCCCTCCTCACCAAATATGGCAGAAAATCCAGTTTCAGAGAACGAAGTGGCATCTTACTAAAGCAGGCGCTTCTCAACGTGACTTTTAAAAGTAAGTGGGATTGTTAGCAGTGTCTGATTCCTTTATCTCTGCTTTTTACATCTTTTGAGTAATTTAATGTGCGCCCTCTCGTTCACTGAGATTCCATTTTTAATGCAGTCCTTTGACCTCAGCTCTGGAAAGTACGAGGGATTTGTTAGTTAATCCGAAAGGAATCCACTTCTGCTGTGTTTTCATTAGGGCACAGACAGACATCGTCGTGGTTAATGTGCTCCCCAAACTGCAGTTAACCAATGATTTGTGCTAAGAAGCTCTAGCTCATTCTTTCCGTTGTCATCTTGACATGAAACAGGCAAAGTTTCCCCTTTGAAAACGCTGGACTTTTTTTACACCCCCCTCTCCCTCCCCCGCCTTCTGAGTGTGGAGAATGGCGGGGCTGCACTTTTTCCAGGGAAAACCGTTTTACAGGCAACAGGCCCTGAGCTGTTTCCAGACAGTTCGTGCAGCCCCGAAAACTACCGTGTCCTCCGTGCCCGGTAAAGGCAGTGACATCTTTCATGTTTAGAACCTTAAGCCTTAAGCAATCCCCTCTCATCCCTGGGAAGCGGTGAGCTCATTTACAAAATGAGGCTGAAAAATGAAAGAACTGGGCTCACAGCCTTGGCATCTGCCCCAAGCCATCCGCCCTGACAGGGGGCGCTCGGTAGAGGGCACCCTTTTCTCTGAAGGGCACAGGGACTGGCGGGCACCTCTGTAGGTGCAGAAGCAGGGCTCCTGGAGGAGCTGCCTGAAGTCTCAGCTCTACTCCTGGGGAACGCACAGCTCCTGGTCCCAGATTTTTAAAAATAAGCGTGTAGACAAGATACCAAGCCGGGAGTTGCCCCTCATCCAAAGGCAGTCATCCCACTCCTCCTTCCTTCCCAGACTCGCCTCAGGGGTCTGCTGCTCCCACAGTCCTGGAGGTTTCATGCCAGAATCCCACCAGCACATCTGTTAGCCAGTGGGCCCTGAGGAAGTGGGCATTATCCCCCATGAAAAACAGTTTTTTGCATTAATACACTATTCACTTAGAATTTATTCTTCAAGACTGAAGATGATTTCTGGTTAAATTAGAAGTGAGTCTCTTGTTTAAAAAAATAGATTTACCAATTCAAAATGGAGTGCTTAACAAAAAAAAAATCTGCCTTTTTTTTTTTTGCTTTTAGAAATGGATCAGTTCATATATTTTCTAGGACAGTACATGATTTTTTTTTTCATATCTCTTTTCAATGACTGTTACAAAAATAAGAAAACCCGTATACTCTAAATTTAACATGCATTTTATTTCTTCTAATTACCTAGAATTTAACAGACTTTTGGTTCTAGTCTTAACACCATCATTTCCTACTTGTGTGACCTCCACTAAAGCACTGAATCCATGTTAGGTGTTGGACACTGAGCCCTGTAAGCAATTATGCATTCTCTCCCCTTAGAAGTGTAATTGTGTCTAGTGATTTTTACGCTAACATTTCCCCGTTAAGTAGGTGTGTTTCATAATATGGGGGGCACAAACCAGAAAACTTGAATGCTACCTGATCTGTTACAAATTCTCCTTGCAAGCATGAAGGACAGACCCTCATAGCCTGTGCTACGGACCTGATTCTCAGAGTCCGCTGACAACATGCAGTTCTAACACAACGGGAGGCTCGCAGCACGTTTTCACAGTGGAAGCATCAGAATAGCAAAACATAAGCTCACAACTTAGAACCCTTTTCATTAAAATGTAGCTTACCTCTCTGCCCCAGTGAAGCAATATTATTGAGTAATATCTTTCTGAAATATTTATGTCAAATAAAGACTATACCGGAAACTCAGAAAGTACTAAGAAAAAAGTTGTTACATATTACATGTGGGATTTTGTAAATGGTCCATAACATCAAACTCATCTCCAAATAGTCTTTAGATATTGTGACTATTGTGTGTGAGTATGTGTATTTGGCACTATGCTATCATAATATACTTATTTTCTTAGGAAAGCCATATTTAATAGTTAACATCCATTCACGTCATATTTTTAAATCTCATTCTGAAACAGGAGATCCAGTTTTGCGTGACCCTTATGTCGGCGTTGGTTCTGCAACTCCGCCGGTCAGCCACTAGGGGGTGAGTCTTTGTGCTTAAAATTTGGCATGTGTTCCTAAATGACAGGAAATATAAAACAGACCACACTTCTCCATCGGTGGAAGCCAACACACGAATTAAACAGAACTTTCACAATTCCTTGTGAGGACATGCTTTCTGCTCCAGGACACGTGTGTGAGGAGACTAGGTTAGTGTTGGTCTGAACTGTGCTCTTTCTCAGGACACACATGAGAACTGCATGATGTTCTCCGGGCGCTGAGCATCCAGCCACCCCCTGGCACCTCCCCAAAGCTCATGCGCCAGCAGAATTGTCCTGTAAAACCCATAGGGAACACAAGATGTCTTCTCTTCAAAAAATTCCTAAACATAAACAATAAGCTGAACAAAATCCCTTTCCACTTCTTTTGAACTAAAAAGCACCCAAGAGTGTCAACAAAGCTCCACTGCTGTTTATTCTTTCCTGCAGCTGAAGAGAAGAAGGGGCGTTAGAACAATTATGTAATGTTCGGATAATGCAGGCATCACACATTTTCCCTCCCCAAAGCTGGGCTTAGGAGACAAATAGCCACAGTGCTTATGAAAAATTATAACCACTAGGCAATCACAAATATTTTGTTAGTCTTTGAACTAAACACCAAAGGTTTGTAGTCTTTCCAGCAAATGGAAACTCTGTGATTTTTTCCCCCTTTTTCAGAAATCAGAAGAATTTAAAAGCTTCACAAGAAAGTAAAGGTCTCCATTGAGGTGGGGGTGTGGTAAGAGCCGCTTGGTTTTCTAGCCAAGGCGTGGGAGTTTAGCATCTTCGGGGAGGGGCCGGATGGAGAGGAAAAGGGGGGAGAAGCAAGAGGGTGGAGGATGAAGGATTCTGGGAAAGAAAGGAAGAGGCAGAGGAGAGAGGAAAAGGGGGTGGAGGCACAGGGAGGACATGGGAAGATGGGGGGTGAGAGAGGAGGAGAGGTGGACTTGCCTCGGAAGGGGGTGGGGTGATGAGAGAAAGAATGAAAAGGGGGAGGAAGTGCAAAGGAGCCAAAAGGGGTGGACAGATAAGAGGAAGGGAAAGGAAGGGGGAGAGCAGGAAGGAGGGGCAGAGGTGGGGGGGGGGTGAGGGAATCAGGATTTGAGTGTTTCTTTTCTTTGTGGCCATAGGCTAAAAAACGACGGAGGAAATGCCATTGGGGCTTCCCCCTACTTCCATATGGGACCTGTGAGAGCATCAAAGGTATTTGGTGCTAAAAACAAAGACAACCATTTCCAGACACCACGTTCGCGAAGGCTACAGGGTTCGATGTGGACGTTTTGTGCAAGTGGAAACGGATGTGTAATGACTTCTTCCAGAACCTTCCCATTTAACACTGAAATGCTTATTCCTCTTTAAGTTCCTATTCCAATGTGTCCAGGATTTTGCTGTCTAAGAAACGGATGAACTTAAAGGAGTATTTTCACGTAATCAGATAAGGAAGCAGATGTGGTCTGGGGGAAGGCAGAGCGTGAACATCACTGTCTGCACTTACTAGAATACACAACGCGTCAAGCTTCCGGCAGTCGGACCGTCCCCTGTCTTTACCTGGTTTGCAGGCAAGCCAAGCATTTCTGTTGAAGGCATGTTGTAAGAACTGTCCCCTTTATCCATGCAGATGCAGGAAAAATGAAGGACAGACGTAAAACACTAGACCCTTAGCGACAGACCATTAGAAAGTACGTATTCGTCAACACGCCAAGCGCTTGAAACAGAAAAAAGTTAGGAGCCGTGAGGCACTGTGGGCGAGAGTTTGACCCTGTGGAAGGGGTTTAAGATCACCGTGCTGCCGTGGCATAGAAGCTACCCAGCGATTCTGATAACAGGTAGTGTTTCCTTCAGACGATTCTGACTGCAGGCTCTGATTTAACTGCATTCTCTCCCTGGGAAAACGGGGCCCCCCTTCCCCCTTACAAGAACCCAGCACACAAAGGAGAGCAGACGTTGCAGGCGCCCGAGGACTCCCAGCTGCCCGGGGAGGGTAGCATCCAGGACGTGAGCATCCAGGACGGGGCTTTCAAGCTGCTCTGAGGGCTCCCAGGGCCACACACAGGAGAGCGAGCGAGTGGGACACACCTTCTTCTTGGTCAGAGAGGACACTGCTTTCCCCGCAGCATCCCGGCCACTGCAGGCTCACATGGGGGGGGGGGCGGACATGGGAACCCCTTCCAGAGCCCGAGCGCCCCCCAGATGCACTCAGAGGGAGAGGCAGAGGCCCGGGCGCTGGGCACGCACACGGGCACCCACTCACCTTCCGGCAGCTGCTGTGCCAGGACCAACGCGGAATGCAGCAGAGTGAGGAGCAGCCAGGTCCCCTTCCGCACGAAGCTCGTCATGTCTACAGGTCAGACATGAGACTCTCCGTGCACAAAGGAGGAAGGGCTGCTCAGAGTAGCACCATCAGCCCCTGCCTCCAGCACGGCCCGTCCTGCAGCAGCCCCGGCCAGCCCGCTGCTGTGGCCTTAAATAGCAAAAAGTCTGGCTTCCCTCACTTGCCAGCCCCTTTCTGAAATATGAGAGCAGCACCCATCCCCTCGCAGGAGAAGGAGTGATTAATCCTCTTCTGCTCGCACAGGAGACACAGCCCACTGAGGGGAGAAGGGGCACATCTGGACCTCGTATGCCTGTGTGTGCGAGGCGTTTGCTGCCCGTGGAAGCATCTCTGTGTCTGTGGGACGCCAGGCCCCTCTACATGCTGTCTCTGCCGGGCATTTAAGAAAACAATGGAATGCATGTACTTCTTAAAAAAGACCTTCCTTCTCACATTCCCTGCCTAATTTTAAGGAGGTGTTGGTGCCCTCTGCCTGGGCATGGCTAATTGGCAAACCTCGTCTTCCTAGAAATTTTCTATGTTGGGGTCTTGCCAGATCCCACCCTAACTCAGTTTGGAGAGGGGCTGTCAGGGAGTCCCGGGAAGAAAAGGCTGCTTGTCGTCCTCCCCCACGCCCCCTGGGCCCGGCCCTGCAGCTTCAGGCGGGTGTCTGAACAGGCATTTTAAAGTGAAATACTTATCTTTGTGTTTCTAGTTCTCCTTAGCCAGCCAAAGAGGGATTTCTTGAGTTGGAATTTGTATGCTGCTGCGAAAGCCAGGACAGATTTTTCTAGAGAAAAAGTTCGCCTTTCCAATGGCTTAATGTTTTTAAAAAAAATAGGAAAGGAAGCAGCTTGTCACATGGACTATCAAAAGAGCACCCCAAAAAGTCCTCCTCCTATCCGCGTGGCTGCAAAGATTAGTGTGACGATTTCCGGACACAGACGCCCACAGACACGCATCTCGGGCCGCGCTAACACAGCCTTTCAGTGTGTCTCTGGACCCAGAGACAAGTTCTGGGACATGTGTGAGGAAGGGGCAGGTGCCCCATACAGTTCTTCGTGACATCTTGGCAAGAAAAACCTGGTTGTCCGCAGGATCAAGGCACTGCTATTAAGCGAGACCTTTCTTCCCACCCTAATCGTCATCCCGTCATCCCCTCGCTCATTCCTACTTTCCCCACAGGCTTCTCTGTTCCAGTCAAGACCCCCTGCACCTGTTTTACCTTTCCCATGTTCACGCTCAGCACGGCCGCCTCCATGCAAGTACGTGCACATACAGTTCTCCGCACCTCACACCCTTTCATTGAAGCCACTTCCTTAAGACCCAGCTCAAAGCTTTGTCCCTTTAAACTTTTTCCCGTCTTTCCATCTCCCAGTTTATGCTACTTAATTTTCACTCCGTCCACATGTGGTACATACACGCCCAGGTGCATGGCGGTTGTGTGTGCGTGGACAGAGGAACCCTTGCTTCTCTGCAGGCCCAGTTACGACAGCACCGGGATGCCCGGATGTGGATGACATCATCTGACGGATGACAGGGAAGGAGAAGCTCTGGGACCAATCGCTGTGCATCTGCTGATGTTAGGCTGGAGAGTCGCCACTTGCCGAGGAGAAAGGTCACACTATTGGGCGGCGATGAAAGTGCGCTCTCCTGGATCCCACTGGAGATGCTGGGTAGTTATCTGTGCACCTTCCTCTCTCCCAATCATCCTCATTTTAGGTTTAAACCTCTTTTTGTGTGTTCACTACGACTCAGAAACATGATTCATTTTTTCCTCCTGGTGTCTCTGATGCTTGAACAACAAAAAAAATCATATATGTGTATTCACTATCTTATTGTTGTAGATGGTCAATGAAGGTGAAATTTGAATTCTTCATCAGAATTCTTTTTCACTGTGAAAAACAGGCATTTTTAAAAATTATGCTTTCTTTCAGGCATTACATGTACAAGTTCCATTTTATTTGTTTGTCCTAAAATTTTTACATTTGATTATACAAGTGAAAGTTTTATATTCATTTATACTCATAAGAAAAATTCATGATGGATGCATTCCAGTAGGAAAGTATTGTATCTCAAGGTGCCCACGAGAGACCCAGGGGAAGAGGAATCTCAAGCTTCTGACTTTGTGACTAGCTTTCGGCAGCACCGCGAGCACATGCGGAGGGCTGCACCGGGACCCTTTGCGTTGTGTCCCAGGTTCCAGTCCTCCTCCTCATGTCACTGTGTTTTCTGAGTCGGTGTCTAGATGAGTGTGGATCTGAGCTGGTATCCCCGCTGGGTGAACCACTCAGCGGTGAATCCTGACACGTTTTTTTCTATGCAGCCCTGGCTTCCCTGAGGTTGACCAGCTCACACAGACAGTGCAGGTCACCCTCTGACTGCGTTTGGAGTTCTCACACAGTTCCCAAGCCGCCACAGCGCGATGCATCTGGCGCTCCTTTAACCGAGAGAGACCGGAGAGATGAGGCAGAGCAAGGGTGTGGCCGATTCCAACCCCAAGTTCAAATCTTTCCCAGGTCAGGAGAAAACGGGGCTTGGGAAGCGATGCAGGAGCACAGCTGTGGTGAACTCCGTGGGCCAGAGAATGTCAGCAGTGTTCTCTCCAAGAGCAACGAGAAAAGCAATTCTCTCCATCATGAGAAACACATGGAGGAGAGCTCGCTGCCTTTCATGGCACTGCTTCGTGTGTGGCTTCCTTTCTCAAGACAAGGAGAGGCGTGATCTCACGGATATTTTTATGTGCTTTCAAACAACTGCAAGCCCCTCGAAAATGGACTTGTGATAAAGATGCGCTTAAAAATAGACCGAATCCATAGCAGAACTGTAGCCTAAACGAGGGTAACTTACCAAACAATGGTAAAGCACATGCACATTTTCATCACTATTTCTAGGGAGACAGCTCAGTGAACTTTGTTTCCTGGGTAAAATCACATTTGGAGGGTTGGGTTTCCTTTAAAAGAATTTCTGCAAATACCAGTATGTGTGTAGCAGAGCCAGAAAGATGGTTGTAAAATATCATGTTGTCGTTGAAGGACTTGGGTGTATCTAACCATAGAGATTCAAAATTGGGGCAGACATTGGTAGTGGGATTTGATAGGCAAATATTTGAGCGGTTACTCTAACCAATCGTTTAAAATCCTTTTTTTAATTTCCTCTTAGTTCCCAAGGTAGAGTGAATTGTCCCCTGTGGTTGTTCTTACAGAACTATGTTGGTAACCACTTCTCTTTAGTCTAGAAAATTAGACAAGACTCACATTTCCTTGACATTTATTAAAATGAAGTGTACTACAACATAATCATTTTGGACACATGGCATCTCTCTATTCCTGTATCGTCTATCTACCTGTTCTGTCCTTTGCTGTTAAACCTGAGGTTTTGCATTTCAGCTGAAAATTGCCCCAAGATTAAACAGAAAGTTCGAAGAGGTTACAGGACTCTCACAATTACTCATTGGAGTTGGAACTGAATAACACACTTTCCAAAAGTTTTCACCATGTTTTCCACTTAGATTAGTCACTGATTTCAGTAACAATATTTTTATACAATTTAGGAATTGTGTGAATAGAAATTTGGAATTTAATCTTGTTTTTTTTTCCCTACTGGGATATTATAAAAGGATGGAAAGAAGAGAAAGGATAGAGTTAATGACCAATTTTTAAAAACTCGATTTTTTGCTTATTGTTAATCTTTAAGTTATTTCCAATATTGTCTAATTTTTAAAAATTTGAGTAAATACTCATTAACTTATACTGAATGGTGGAGTCCATTTTTAGGGAACACAAGAGAATTTACGTATGTGTTTGTGTGTGTTTAAGGTGTGTCTTTATGTATGTTTCCATGCATGCATAAGTATACATTATATATAATATACACATATACTGTTAAAGGTTGAAAAAAATGTGAACCAGTAAAGTTTCCTGGAAACTGCCATAATGTACATGTTTGAACTGTGAAAGTTTCTGAAGTGTTACAACCATGTCTTCCTGAATGAAGTCTTTATTATACTTATGTTTCCATGATAGTGATTTGCCATCATAATTATTATTGTAATTGTACTTGAAAATTCATAGAAAGCTGGAATTCATCTCATTATCTAGCACACTCACCCACCCCGGAGTCGTGCAGTTAATTAGTTATGGATTTTCCTTCAAAGGTGACAGGGAGGCTGGGATACAACGTTTTGTAGGAGTTGAAGAGCTCTCCGTTGGGTCTTTGCTAACTTAATCACTCTCAGGACCGATGCTCCACTCTGCACACCCCACAGACTCTCTCCAATATAATCCGTCATCTGAGTCACGCTTAGGAATGTCGAACGGCATCCAGCACCGCTGCAACGGCTTTGCAAACGTGGCCAATTCTGTGTGAAGATAAAAAGAAGGCCCCAACCACCATCTTCTGATAGAAGCAGGGGACAAGCCAAAGTCCAAACTCAATGTATTTGCAGGCTTCGCATGGAGACTGACTTTAACTCCTACCCATGCTTGTAATGTTCATCCACTCAGTGGGAGTCCAGAATTATTTTAATACAAATAATTCTTAAGAACACAAATGGAAAAAAAAAAAAAGAACACAAATGGCAGTAACTGTGGCCTTTCCGTGTTTCCCTTGTCATGACTGTTACTCTGTACAACTGTCTCCTCTGCAGAGCAGCGCTAGTGCTCATGTAAGAATTCTCTGAAGACTTCATGTCTGTCTCTATGTCGGGTCATGTGCAGACAAGCTCTAGATCTGTGCGTGCTGTCGGCCTATGGGACCATGCCACCATTAGATCCTGAGTAGAAGGAGGCTGTGGCAAATGCGCTTCTTCCCAAGGACCTAAGTGGTGCCCTTTGCAGTCTTGGCTGCATGTGGCAATGTTCATTGTAGTAGCTTTGCTTCATATATATGTATCTATTTTATTCCTTCTTATAGGCCATTCTTATTTTTTATCCCAACCCCCTTTAAAAAGTCATGCATAGCACCAAACATAGTTTATTGTGTGTGTGTGTGTGTGTGTGTGTGTGTGAAAAATATATATCCTATATAATAAAGGGGGATTATGCAAATGGACCATCACTCCGGTCAATTTGCACCCACAGCTGAGGCTAAGTTCCCATAACGAGCCTTAAGGAGCAATCAGCAGGGACCCGAGGCTGCGCACCTCCCATCTCCTGCATGGGGCTTGACAGGGGACCTCAGGTCGTGCCTTCCACCCACAGGGCTTGACAGGAGACCTCAGGCTGCTCACCCTGCCCTGGCACCAGGCCAGAGGAACTCAGGCTACACCCTCTTCCCTGGGACCAGGCCAGGGGACCTCAGGCCATGCCCCCCGCCCTGGCCCCAGGCCAGGGGACCTGAGGCTGAGCCCCCCCACCCAGCAGGACTTGACAGGGGCCCTCAAGGTGTGCCCTCCGCCCTGGTGCTGGACCAGGGGACCTCAGGCCATGCCCCCCACCCCAGCACCAGGCCAGGGGACCTCAGGCTGTGCCCCCTGCCCCAGCGCCAAGCTGGGAGATCACAAGCCACTCCCTCTGCCCAGCAGGGCTTGATGGGGGACCTCAGGCCATGCCCTCCTGCCCTGGCACCCAAGGGACCTGAGGCTGCACCCACCCCCCACCTGGCAGGGCTTGACAGGGTGGGACTGGCTGGGTCTGGATATAGCCCAATGAAGGGGGGCCGTCCAGGTTTGGGTCTTGAGTGATTTTGAGGTGTACCTGGGTGGTTGAAGACTTGACTCTGGGTTCCATGGTGTACCCCAGACTCTGACAGGAGGAAGATTTCTATATACGTTTTACTAATTTTCTTTAATCTCTGACACATCTGTTATAGAGAAAGGGCAAATAGCAATATTAAAATATTTCCTCTAATTAATCCCCTTTTAATGTGCACAAATTTTGTGCACTGGGTCACTAGTATATAAATAAATGTGAAAAAATGAGTGGATCAGGATGGAGGATTAGGCATTAGGCGCTCTCCTTCTGCCATGTTGGGGCCCATGGGTGGAGACCTGCCAGGAAGCAGACTTCTGAAATGGCAGGGATGTCTGGAAGGCTGTGGACCAAAGTCATCTTTCACGAATTAGGCAGGGTCTTTGGAACAGAAGGAGCACACGGCTCTTCTTAAAACTGAAGATGCTCAGGCTTGAGATGGAACTGAATTCTACTTGAGTGAGAAATGTGTTTATGAAGACAAAGAAAAGAACAACACAGTTCTGGTGGCAAACTAAACAACACCAGAGGAATCAGAGGAAAGGTCACTCATGCCCTCAGAAACAGCGACGTGGTCCGTGCCAAATGCCAAAGCCACTTTCCTGCTCAGCCATTGGACACAGAGTTCATGTGATGATGTACCCCCTCAAGGATGTAAACTTATTGAAAAGTAAATAAATAAAAGCGTGGGGGGTGGGGAGGGAACTAAGTGTTTAATAATATAGGCATTTCTTAAAATTGACAAAACTCAGACCAGGAATTCGCCTGTACCTTCCATATTTTACAGATGTTAGCTGCGTTTCATGAAGTGATTAAGTCAAAACATCTGACTAATGAAAACAAATCATTCCAAGTAGAAAATTTCCACATGGAAATGATGCCATTTTGATTGTTCACAGTGTTGATCTTGGGTGATATTGAATAGATTACTATGACTTTATTTCTATTCACTAATGTCCAGGCATCCTCTCTGCTTCCTGTCGTCACCCCAGTAAGTCCTCTTAGGTACGTTCTGACACGCAGTTCCCCTTGCCTTCGGCACTGGGTCCTTAACCAATGGAGTGGCTCTCTTTCCACAACGCCTGGCATAGCTTCTTGTCCCCATGCTTCTGGGTGTGCTGCACTGTCTGAAACGACTTGTGCTCACGCCCATGTGCTCAAATCCCACACAATTGTCAAGGCTCAGCCCAAACATCACCAATAAAGGAAATTTTTCGGACCTTTTCTTGCTGAGATCATTCTCCTCCTGTTTTTACCTCCTTTACCTTTCTCATGGCTCTTTTCATTTACAGCTTTTTTATCTCCTTTACTTGATGGCAAGACTCACATTAATTCATCATTTTATACTCCTTAGGAGCTATTGCATGGTCTTGCACATAGCAGGCAATTAATAAATACGAAAAGGCATGTGTTTAAAATATGGAATACTTAATCCGGCAAAATCCATGGGAAGTAATCCATATCTTCTGTATGCTTCAGAACTCATGTAGTTCTGAGTAATTGGATTATCCCCGGTATTTCCATCACTCTGAGAAAAGGGGATGGGTCGCTCTCTCCAGCACAGGAAGTCTTTGGATTTACAATGTATTGTTAACACTTCCAGATGTTATGGATTTATTTCTAAGATAGAAAAAAATAAACAATAGAACGGGTTAGCAAACAAATTGAAAGCAGGCAAAACTCTGTGTTTACCAAAAGTATCACAAATAAAAGACCACACAAAGATTACAGAATGGAAAGAAACAGGTATTTTACCAAGGATTATAAGAGAGGATGACAGAAAAGTCAAAAGTTAATTTCAAAGTGAATTTAAATAGTTGAAATAGAAATGCATCCCAACTATACTTTGTTTTATTTTAAGGGTAAAAACAAAATGGCATCAGAATGAGAATCATGAGGAAAAAATGTTTCCCAAAGGAGTTCTTACCCCTTTTGTTCAAATTTACTTGATTCAATTTCCTTGCAGTTAAATTAAAAAAAAGTATCAAATCAAAATACTGAAAATTCCCTCCCCTTCCACAAATACGGACACCCCACCCATAATGTAAGACAAATGCTTAAAGTTTTGTTTTGTATTGCTTGATTTGTGTGTGTGTGTGTGTGTGTGTGTGTGTGTGAGTAAATTGCCTGGGGAACTGTAAAAATTTCTGTCTGTGTAGTTGAGTATGTCAAGGGACATAGAGAAGTCATGAAATAGGATCCTCAAAAGGTGCCCTGTATTTGAGAATTGGGATCCATTTATTTATCATTAATGTTGGTTGTTAGGGACACAGTTAGCTGCAACGTGGGCAGTCACATTGACCTAGATTCCGCACTCGGATTGCATCCCTCTAGATTGCTGCCTGGTGTGAGCTGAAGCAGTCACTCCTAAGACTTCAGTGCGAGTGTGACCCACCGTGGAGGCCAGCAGCTGAGAGTTAGTCCTTGGAGGCAGCATTGATCATGGTGGGGCGGATGGCGTGAGGCTCCCCTGACCTTCCCTATCTCCCAGCAGCCTACGTTCACACGGGGAAGGAAGGAAAAAGAAAGAAATGTGTTTGCTAGTTGTTAGTTATGATGACTAACTAATTAGGAGGAAATTCATAGCTAAAATTCAAGGCTCTTGTGTGATCAAAGTTACTATTTTCTATGTAAAATATAATTAAAAACTGATAGACTCCTTGAACTCATATCTATTTAATGGGAGGGAAAGAAAAGGGGGAACCTCTTGGGGGATTTCGCTGAAATTAACACCAAGCTGAAGAAGGGAATTTTATATCCACCCTTTTTGCTATAGCCAACCCCAGGGCAGAATATGGCCAGACAGTCAACTGGGACAGCGTGACACACCATTGGAAAAAATGATGTGGAGCTGAGTGCAAAGTTACAAGAAAAGTAAAATCATTGTTGAGGCCACGTTAGCAAACCCTGCTCATAATTATATCGGATCCTCTAGACACTTCTCTTGGAAGATTCCCCAAAACAAAAGCAGAGAAATTACATAAACGGTTTTCCAGCCCAACCTCTCTGATTTAGGATGTCGTAAGTTGCTTGCAGTGTTTCTCCAAGGAGGGGATCCAGGAAAATTTCTAGGGTTTGTGGATTTTGGAATGTCACCAAATTTTTAATGATTGCAGCCATCCTAGTTAGTAAAATCCTTCATAGCTGTTAAGAAGAAGGCGGTGTGACAAGGGAACTGGAGGAAATAATAGCAGCAGTGCTGACCAGTCAGCACGTCAGTGCCTATGGGTACCCTCATGGTGTTGGCTGTCCCCACTGGTGCTCTTCCCTGCGCTATATATTTAGGTGAAATGTGCTTCTCCATGGCTAAAAAGATCACGAGGACACTTTTCATTTTCTCTTCTCCACAGCTTAGAACTTAGGGGAAATGGGCTTCAAGAGTTTGGGGGCAAAGGGAATCTTAATTCACAGGACTTTAAAATACTTACAAGGCGTGCCCAGGTGTGGCACACCTTGAATGGACACATTCCCAAGGTGCTTAATTTATTTTCTGCTAATTATTTATTTATTATAATCATCTTCTTGGTTACTCAAAATCATCACTTTATATTCCTTGTAGGATTTTAAACCCCGTGGGGAAAGGGTTGTCGTCTTGTCTCTAGTACCTAGCAGGAAGGTCTCAGAGAGGTTATGCATTTATTTCTAAAATCAGTAGGCACTCAGAAAGGAACTATTGGCTGATGAGAGGTTGTGGATCTAGTCCAATGCCAATGGTTCTGAGCGTTCTGGCCATGTCATTGTTTTCTCAAGTCTCATTTATACAATTCAATTCAATTAAAATTTTCCCAATTCTCAACTTTGAATAGTGGTTTTATAGGAAAAGGGTCACTTTAGAATAAAAGTATCCATCTGTAAAAGCTTAAGACATTTTTCTTAGCTCCCCCTTTTTTAAAGTCCCTTCCAATGGAAAGAAATACAAGTAAATTCAAATAATTTCCCAGAGGCAAGTTTATTAACATTTTTCCAAAGCATATTTTGTTTGAACTGTTTATTTTGGATTGTTGTCCAAGAGATAAATTTTTGAAGCTTGTAAGAACAAAATTGGCCTTTAAATGTTAGTTTGCATGGATAAAGGCAAGGAATAGGGTTGAGTAAGGAAGAGAAGCAGAGTTCCCCCACCACCAAAATATTCCCAGAAATTGTTTTTGACTATGTCATTTGAGCACAGCCCTGAAGAGCATAAAGCACAGAACTTGAGCCACCTCCAAAAAAAAAAATCCAAAAAATATTAAATATTTAATGCCTGATGCAGTTCTTGGCACATAAGGTGGTCAGTAAACATCTGTTTAGTGAATAGAATATGAAGTGGGTTTACATGTTTGGGTTTTATTAGTATGAAGAAGGTTACTGTAATGGGAAAATAACTGTGGATGATTGTCCATAATCAACAATAAACAAAGCCTTTTGATAAAAATATTAATAATAATAATAGCAATTTTATGTAGTGCTGTCTACGTGCCAGCTCTATTCTAACTCTATATATGCAATAATCCTACATGTATTTAATATAACATCTCTTATATAAAAGGCCGTGGATGTTACGCCATAACACCGTCGTGACCAAACCAGCAGTGGCTCCCCAGGCGAGCAGGGTGCAAGCTACTAGTGTCGAAGAGCTACGAGTTGCGGAGCTACGAGAGGTGCACGCTGGGCCTGTAGCATTAAATAAATACATAAAATTCGGTGTATATGCCTCATGGAATCCTCTCCACAACTCTGTGAGCAGGAACTATTTTCTACCTGTTTTACCGAGGAGTGAAATGGCACGCCAGAGGTCACGTGGTGAGTGCACTGGCAGAGGCAGGATGCAAAGTTTGCTTCTGAAATCCATTATTTTAACCCCCATGTGGCCCTACGTGTTTTAAGCAGGTCAGCACTTTATTTTCAAATGCGTTGTTTTCCTCTTTAATGAAACACGTGGGGAAACTGTATTTAGCTCAGTTTTTTGTTTTTTTTTCCCCTCAACTACATATTGGTTTGAAACCTATTCTTTTGCATGTTGTTATTGGTAGATTCAATTCCTTGAGGGTAGGTTTAATGTCCTGAAACAACCAAACACATTTTGTGGCGCTTTCTGGTGGTTACATGGGATTGAAGTAATTGGACATTTCATAAAGAAAACAGCAACCCTGACCCCTCCCTGTGAAGTCACGATCCCAAGCTCCTTGCAGTCTCACGTTTAAAGACCACCCTCCCGCATGGGTTTCAGTGTGTTTTTGACGGCAGTGATGTTCAGTATGTAACAGAAGACGCTTCTCCCGGTGGTGTTGGCGCACAGCAAGGAGACGCTCCTCCGCAGCACCGGGGGGAGTTTGCGAGTCGGCGGGAGGCCCTTCGCCTCTGCTGCCTTGGACAGGACGTGCGTGGACGTAGGTGACCGAGGTCCCACCCTTCCCCTCAGTCCTGCTTTTAATCCTATTGTTGCTTCGCTCAGTCGGGAGGACACCCCATTTCTCTGGAGTCAGCACGAGTGCGGATCAGTCCCCAGGAAAGGAGGGACTAGGCTTCCCCTCCCCCGGGCCCTGTCCGCGCTGGGAGCTGCACCCAAGGGCCCGCCCTGACCTGCGGCCACGTGTAGGCTTCCAGCCAAACCCGCAGGTGTGCGGGAGCTGTCCCGGGAGGACGCGGGGACACTGTCCGCCCCCAGCGCGCCAAGCCTGGCCTCCTCTCCCTCCCTCTCTCTGAGCTTGATTCATTATCAATTTCTTTTTTAAAAAAATATGTTTTATTGATATTTTATAGAGAGGAAGGGAGAGGGATAGAGAGTCAGAAACATCGATGAGAGAGAAACACCGATCAGCTGCCTCCTGCACACTCCCCACTGGGGACGTGCCCGCAACCAAGGCACATGCCCTTGACCGGAATCGAACCCGGGACCCTTCAGTCCGCAGGCCGACGCTCTAGCCACTGAGCCACACCGGTCAGGGCTCATCGTCAATTTCTTCAAAGAAAAAACTTCTCTCCAAACGACATGCTCCTTTGCATGTACATGGCGATCCCGGGCGGGAGGCAGTCACGGGGCCTGGAAACCCCGAGGCGGGGACGCGGTGGTGACGTCCCTGCCAGCAGCGCGCCCGCCACGACCTCCTTGCTGTTCTTCCCACTGTGACCCTCTGATGGAGGTGCCTCGCGTATTCACTTGCTTTTTATTATTTTTTTTATCTGTATTTTCCCTGCGGAAAGCTTTATGGCTGCCTGGCGCCCAGGGCCCGGGAGAGGCTCCGGGTGCTTCCAGGACGCCCAGTGGTTTCGGGGAGAGGCTCGGGCAGAAGCCGGACCCCAGGGGGGCGCGCAGGGGCCCCCAAAGGCCTCTGGGCCTCAGGCTCCTGGTGGTGCTGGAGGGGGAGCCTCGGGACGACACACTGGTCCCGCCAGGGGCAGCCACCTGCGGAGGGGCCAGGTGAGGCCCATCTTCCCGAGGAGCCGCCTCCTCGCCCGGAAGTGGGTCTTCCCCTCCCCACCCGGAAGTGGTTCTGCAGGGGTCACGGCTGAGGGTCTGCAGGCAGCACCAGGGCCTGCGGCTCCACACGGCCCGGGCCAGGCTTCTCCCCCAGGCCGGTCCTCCTCGTCCCGGGGAGAAGGCCCCCGCGCTGGGCTTGCATCTCCAGAGGCACCGGGGCTTGGCTTCCCCTGTGGGACCCCCGAAGGAGAGCCCTGCCTCCCGCCAGGACAGGTAGGTGCGGGGCCTCGCCCGCCCGGGGCTCCTGGTGGGGAAGCGGGCGCTGGCTGGTCAGGAGGCCCCGAAGGTGGGACTGGAAACGGGGGTGGAGGCGGTCGGGCCGGAAGCGGGGCGCCCCTCCGTCTGTCCCTGCAGACGCCGTGGCAGCAGGAGGCGGCGGGGTCCTGTTTCCCAGGTGGCGGGGTCCTGTTGTCCGCCGCCTGCGAGTCCAGGACGCGCCCCGGGGGTGGGGGTGGGGGGGGACTGCGTCTCGCCGAGCATCCCAGTGGCCGCCACTCGGTGGGTGAGCTGCGCCCCTCAAGCACCTACTGTGTGCACCTCCAGGTGCGAACCCAAGTGTGGGACCAGCGCTCGCCCTAAGAGTTTCTGATCGGAGCCCTTTGGCC
>PVJC01005313.1:0-20504 GCA_004026665.1 Murina feae
GCGGTTTTCTGTGTAAGATAATTCTCAACTTTTAAAGCATTGCTATCTTTGCTAAATGGCAGGAATTTCTCTTCTGCCCCTGGTGCTTTCTGGGGACTTGACCCACACTTATTAAATATGTGCTGTTTGAGGGTTTTTGTGCAAATTTTTTTTTTTTTTTTTGCAAAGGTCTGAGGTGTCACTTGTGTAAGTTTGGGTCTGTAGGACTAGGCGACTAGGATACGTTGGTAGAAAAGCCCAAAGTTTTCTAAATGTAGATGAGCCCAGATTAAGAAAGCAGTAATTAATTTCCTTTGACCTTGTGCTGAAATCCCTTTCTGAAGCTGTCATAAAGAGAAAGAGGCCAGAGAGGAGAGGAGAGACTGTGTAACAATGCAATTAAACTCTTGTAATGAGGTCAGGCTTTAGACTGGTTGCAACTGATATCAATGAGAAGGCCCTATATGGATGGTCGGATTTTTTTTTTTTAATGCATGCTTTTTGTTGTTGTTTAACTCTTTACCGCCATATATGTACTACTTGAAACATATAGGTATTGTGTATTACACTTTTTTTTTCCTTTATTGATGAAAGTATTTCAACCGGAAGTCTAGACAGTTGACTTGATATCATGGAACGTATTCCATTGACCCTCCTTTTCCCCAATATACCTCTTCCAGCCAGCTCCCATCCTCTCTCCCTGCCAGTGCCTCACCACCCCATTGTGTGTCCATGGGTTATGCACCGATGCATACAAGCTCATTGGCTGTTCTCTTCCCACCCACCCTCCCCTGCCTTCCCTCTGATGATCGAAAATGACACTTTTTAAATTTTTTTTCAGAAGAAACAATCAGTTGGCACAGACAAGTGATCGTTTTTTCTGCAAAGCGTGAGAGTAGCAGGAAGGGTTCAGGATTGAGAGTCCCGACGCTTGCCTTGTCTCCGGTGTGATGGCTCTTAATTTTCAGATGTCTCCAGCGAGCTGGGGCCACTGGCTGGATAGCAGGGCCTGGCCTTCGGTGTCTTGCTAAATAGCTGAGAGAACAGAGGCAGGCTCTGGGTGTCTCTGAGCCTCAGCTCCCTCATTCATCAAAAACAAGGGGAAAGAATACCATTCACGGCCCTCACTGGCTTGGTTCAGCGGATAGAGGGTCAGCCGGCAGACTGAAGGGTCACAGGTTCAATTCCGGGCAAGGACACATGCCCAGGTTGCCAACTCAAGCTCCAGGAGGCAGCTGATCAATGATTCTCATCATTGATGTTTCTATCTCTCTCTTCCTCTCCCTTCCTCTCTGAAATCAACAAAAATACATATTTTTAAAAAAGAATACAATTCATGGTATATCTCATCATTAAGGGGATCCATTTGATCTAACTCATCCTATTAGGAATGTGTCAGACTTGTTCTCTCTGAAAATATTTATGTCTATTTGAGACCAACTCTGTCTAAGACTTCTGGCTATTCTCTTAGGCCGCGCATTGCTGTGGTTAAGAGCATGAATCTGAAGACTGGTTGTCTTGGTTCAAAATTGGCTTTGCACAAATAGTTAATAAGCATGGGTCAAGCCCTAGCTTGTTTGGCTCCGTGGATAGAGCATTGGCCTGTGGACTAAAGGGTCCCAGGTTCGATTCCAGCTGAGGGCACATGCCTGGGTTATGGATTTGATCCCCAGTGTGGGGCACGCAGGAGGCAACCGATCCATGATTCTCTCTCATCATTGATGTCCCCCCCCCCTTTCTCTCCCTTCCTTTCTGAAGTCAATATAAATATATTTTTTACAAAAAGAGTGGATCAGCCTGACTGATGTGGCTCAGTAGTTGAACATTGAACTGTGAACCAAGAGGTCACAGTTCAGTTCCAGGTCAGAACACATGCGTAGGTTATGGGCTCGATCCCCAGTGTTGGGCGTGCAGGAGGCAGCTGGTCAGTGATTCTCTCTCATTGGTGTTTAGCTCTCTCTCCTCACTTCCTCTCTGAAATGAATAAAAACATATTTTAAATTTTTAAAAAAATAAAATGAGAGGACCCAGGTGAAAACATGACATCGTTAGAAGCATACTAGTTCCTTCTCACCCATAGTTTACCTCAGGTCATGACCCAGAAGGCAACAGCTAAGGCCAACACCCTGTCACTGTGGCTGCTGTCCATGTTTCGTGGTCCTGAACCTCAGACCTGGAGGAAGCCAGAAGGTAGAAACCCTGGACCTCAGGCAGGCTAAGTACATACAGAGTGAGGAAGACGGCTTGCCTTGCGTCTCGGATCTCATGCCAGATTTCTGCAGCAATTGCACAATTTTTTTTATTTTTTATTTTTTAGATTTTCAAAAGGGAGGGAGGCCTTGCTTCCTATGAGGTCAGGTCCCAGTTCGCCTCTTGGACTAACCACCAGCCTGAGTCAGGGCCCCATTCAAGACAAGCAGTTCCAAAAATAAGAGTCCTCGCCAATGAAGGGCCCTCCCTCCACTGAGCTGGGAGAGGAAACTATCCCCCAATAGCACCCCACCCCCGATGATGACTAGTGTGAGAAGGAGAAAATGGTCGAGGTGGCAAGACATCCTGTGAAACTCCCGAATCCCGATAAAACACCATCCTCTGTCTACTCACAGCCCTGGCGGCAGAGCAGTTCCCACCTTGAGGACTATTAATTTGGAGTAGATGCCCGCAGATGGGGCCTCCTGGGGCCCGCCCCTTCTTTGTTGAGTGACAGGTGAGGTGCCACCAGCACTCCCACCCGGGGCCTGGCATTTACTGCCGTACACTCTCCCCGAAAGGTTTCTCTCCATCGCAAATGCCCTCGTTCCTGAGGTCTCCCCCGCCGACCCCTCGCCTTCAAACAAGTGATCAGGGCTGATGAATATTCCGGGAAGCAAGGAATGGCACTGAGATGCAAATGGGCACGGCAAGCCCCTTCTAGTCTGTAAAATAATTATCCAGCTTCATAATGATCTCCGTGGCTCTCTGTGATGGATTGAGAAAGGGCAAAGGGAAGCGGAGAAGTGTCTTTCAGATCTAAATGTGGGGAGCAGAGCCCCACACACGGTGGCCCTGGAAGTGGCAGAGGCACTGGGCGGGTCTTGTTTTCCTGTTGGGAGGCTGGCTGATGTGCATTTATTTGTCCTCTGAGTTTGTTTATTCCCCTCTCACCCACCCCCGGCAAAGAATGACGATGCAGGCCAAGGAAAAGCTGTCTGCTGCCAGGGTATATAATGCGAGGAGCCCATCGATATATACAGTGAACCCCAAGAGAGTCCTAGCACCCCTCCCTGCGCTGTCCCTGAGGATTCTGGGGGAAGAATTCTGGGGGAAGAATGAGGACTTTTTAAAAAGTCATGATAGGTTTCTTTTTATTTTTTTAATATATTTTTATTGATTTCAGAAAGGAAGGAAGAGGAGGAGAGAGAGAGAGAGAAACATCCATGATGAGAGAGAATCATGGATCGGATGCCTCCTGCATGTCCCACATTGGGGATGGAGCCCTCAACCCAGGCATGTGCCCTGACTGGGAATCGAACCTGTGACCTCTTGGTTCCTGGGTTGACACTCAACTACTGAGCCACATCCTACTAGGCAATGAGAGGGTTCTTTACCTTCATATTTAGGTGGCTGAACAAATGCAGCTCAACCCTGTAGGATGGAGCTTTCCTGGGCCAAGCCCAACCGTCTTCACACTGTTTTCCTTTGTCACTCTTTCGAAGTTCCTTTCGCTTTCGATTTCTATAATCAACCAGAACTAAACAATTATTTTATTTGTTTAATATGTTTGTATTGATTTCAGAGAGGAAAGCAGAGGGAGAGCTAGAAACATAAATGATGAGGGAGAGGTAGAACCATCAATGATGAGAGAGAATCACGGATGAGCTGCCTCCTGCACGCCCCACACTGGGGATCGAGCCCACAACCTGGGCATGTGCCCTGACCGGGAATCCAACTGTGACCTCCTGGTTCATAGGTCGATGCTCAACCTCTGAGCCGCGCCAGCTGGACCAGACATTTTTTTTTGTTAGGAAATAAGAAACGTTGTTACAGTTAGGACAGTAGGACAGTGTACATGGGTAAATCAGCTGGTATGTCAAAACCTTTGGTAATTGTTCAGATTACTAGTTATCATTTATCTCCTCACTACTTCAGGCTTCCCTGCTTTTTACCTATTGCAGGAGAGTGGAGCCTGGATAATTCTTAGAATAACAAAACAAACTATTTATACGCATGCAGGGCAAGTCACTTTCTGTTTTCTAGCAGAATGTGAGGCTCCTGGGACATGATGAAACCGAGAGAATTAAGTACAAAAAATACAGTGAACTCACAGGACTGTCAAGTTCTAGAACAATTTCAGTTACAATTTTGAAAGACAGATAAGAAAAGTAGAAGTAGGCCCGGCTGGCACGGTTCAGTGGTTGAGCATCGACCTATGAACCAGGGGGTCCCAGGTTCGATTCCGGGTCAGGGCACATGCCTGGATTGTGGGCTCGATCGCCAGTGTGGGACATGCAGGAGGCAGCCAATCAGTGATTCTCTCTCATCATTGATGTTTCTATCTCTCCCTCCCTCTCCCTTCCTCTCTGAAATCAATAAAAACATTATTTTTTTTAAAAAAAGCAAATGGAGCTAATAAGTGAGAACCAAGGGTGGAAGGCATTAGTGAAAGAATTCTGAGTACATCTGGCTTTCCTTGAAGATTGCAAAAAGAGCCCTAGCCCATTTGGCTCAGTGGGTAGAGCATCAGCTAGCAGACTGAGAGGTCTCGGGTTCGGTTCCAGTCAAGGGCTCGTGCCCAGGTTTCGGGCTCGATTCCCAGTAGGAGTCAACCAATCAATGACTCTCTCTCATCACTGATGTTTCTCTCTCTTTCTCCCTCTCCCCTCTTCTCTGAAATCAATAAGAATATACTTAAAAATAAAGAAAGATCACAGAAGGAAGCAGGTTTCCTGTTCCTGTGTGTTCTGCACCCACCCTGGCCTCAGCATTTATCGTTATATTTCTTTACTTCATCATCCCCCTAAAATAAAATCATAATAATTAGCCAAGATATCTCTTACTAGCATTCTACTTCCCTCTAAGCATGCTTAAAAACAAGTCAGTGACAACCGGTGACGGCGCCCCTGCAAGGAGAGAGAGGTATTGGAGATGACAAACACTGCAGCGGAAGTTTGCACAGGGACAGGAAATATGTAAACCTGGGCTGGGCTGCGGGGGGAGTCCTGTGTCTTAGCTCGTGCTCGGCTGGGAGCAGCCCTCTGAGTGGAAGAGGGGCCTTGCACAGCGGGTTGAATGAAACTTCTTCATCTGAGGAGCAGTTGCTGTGGTCTTTGGTGGGTTTAGCTCTTGCCCCCAATACCCAGCGCTCGCTGCTGTCAGCCATCTGGTTCGCGTCCTGCTCACCCACATTGATTTCACCATGTTCGTTACTCGGATCCGGTCCTTTTCACTCCCTAATCCAACTGTTTTTCCTCCCTTCTCACTTCCAGTTGCTTGTCTTTCCTTCCTTCCTTCCTTTCTTTTTTTTCCCCTTCACTATTCCCTACCCGTTTTCATCAGGAAATTTCAGTTCCGTCTTGGAATCTGTCTGCGATCCACTCTGAACGTTCCATTCTCGGTTCATCTCTGGTTCTCCTGCGTCGTCTCATATAATTTGGGGCATTTTTACACCATGCCTCAAACCTTTTCAGACTCAGTGTTCCTAAGAGCTTGCAATGCATAAAGTTCTTCAACTAAGAGAAGTAACTCTCACCCTAGCACAGCGGTTCTCAACCTTCCTAATGCTGAGACCCTTTAATACAGCTCCTCATGTTGTGGTGACCCCCCCAAGCATAAAATTATTTTCATTGCTACTTCATAACTGTAATGTTGCTACTGTTATTAATTGTCATGTAAATGTCTGATATGCAGGATGGTCTCAGGCGACCCCTGTGAAAGGGTCGTTCAACCACCAAAGGGGTCGAAGCCCACAGGTTGAGAAGCACTGCCCTAGCAGGTTTGGCTCAGTGGATAGAGCATCAGCCTACAGACTGAAGGATCCTGGGTTTGATTCCGGTCAAGGGCACATGCCTTGGTTGTGGGCTTGATTCCCAGCTCTCGTCCAGGTGCCTGTGGGAGGCAGCCGATCAATGATTCTCTCTCATCGATGTTTTTCTCTCTCTCTCTCTCTCCCTCCTCCTCCCTTCCACTCCCCCTAAAAATCAATGGGGAAATGTCCTCATGTGAGGATTAACAAAACAAAAAAGTTTCAACGTGCCATGGAGTGTGTCCAGCCGTACCCCCACCCCAACTTCTGTTTTTTTCCAGCTCCCAATTCTAAAGTGGTGTGCGGATGCTTCGTAGTCGGTGTTGGGTTGTTGTTTTTTTCCCCTCCCCAGCGTTTTCTCATCAAGAATATCATTATGAGATTCTGCCGTCATAAGCATTCTTCTGCTCGGATTTATATCAATTAGTTTAGGACAGTAATTCAATCGGATGGCCCCCTGGATTTCGAAAGACTGGAGACCATGTCAAAGTGACGACCTCTTTCCTCCTCTCTCGGCCAAGAGCAATTTTTTAACAAGGAGCCCTGGAAGGAATTGCCGGTTTAATAATTAGTTATTGATCACGGCCAATGCCACGGCGAGACCCTGGGATTAGTCAGAGGCGGGCACATCAGGACGCGGGAGTTTCCTTTGTCAAGATTATGAAGGGGAGAGGAGAGAGCGGAGCTTTCTCGCAGAATCAAAGATCAGACGCGACTTCATGAGGGATGTTTTCATCTCCGGCAGGGGTTCTTTTGATTTGCAAAAGTAGGAGTCCATCTTTAACCTGGGTGGGTAGGACACCAAATTACCTACAACTGAATTAAGATCCAGCAACGTAATAGTACAGCTCCATTTAAGAACACTGCAAAAGCCCAGTTATGAGTTAAGGAGACCCGGAGACCCTGAAAATGGTTTTGAAACACCACGCAGAGTTATTTTAATAAATTAACCCTGCTCTGGCCGGCGCTTTTGCCTTGCTAGAGATACCATTAACCCGCGTGCCCTGAAATGCCCATTAGGAACCATTTGGACGCACGCACAGGGCGACCATCACAATTAGAGACGGTCCTTTAAGCGTCTAATTGACTTTCCTGAGTGCTCATTTAGGCGCCACTCCGGGGTCGCGTAAAATTCTCCACAGACGAGCCACTTAAGGGGAAGAAGGAACTTTCAGAGGATGATTTTATTGTACTTTGAGGGAGGGAAAAAATGTGTCCATCAGTGGTACAGTTTCTCCCTAGAATAGAAAAATAGCCATTGAACACGTACAGCGAAGTGATAAGGAAGTGGTAACTTCTGGGGAGTTTGAAGGTGGGGGTCCCTCTAGGCTCCTTAGTTAGTGAGAACTTTTTCAATGAAAATCAAGCAGATCCATGACATTTTTAAATTACCTTGGGGATGGGGCTAATTACTTTTTTTTAATCTTTATTGTTGAAAGTATTATATATGTCCCCTTTCCCCCCCATTGAACTCTTCCATCCTGCCCCTACTCCCACTCACCCCTCCCCAGGCCTTCACCACCCTATTGTTTGTGTCCGCGGGTTATGCACATACACATATGAATTCATAGGTTGATCTTTTCCCCTCCACTACCACCACCCTCCCCTACCTTCCCTCTGAAATTGGACAGTCTGTTCGCTGCTTCTATGTCTCTGGGTCTATATTTGTTCATCTGTTTATGTTGTTCATTAGAGTCCACACATGAGTGAGATCATGGGACACTTATCTTTCTCTGCCTGGCTTATTTCACTCAGCACAATGCTCCTCGGGTCTCTCCATGCTGCTGCGAATGGTGAGGGTTCTTTCCGTTGTACAGCTGCGTAGTATTCCATTGTAGAGCATTATTTTTTTAAATAACTGCGTGGATCCGGAGCAGACGAATGAAGTCGCTTGACTCTAGCTCTCTGCTTTTATCTTTTTGGGGGTCACCTGTTCTCTGGAGAGGGAGTGGGGGGCATGTCTCTACTTCTTTTGCATCCAATTCAGAGAGCTCTTGTGTTTTGAGAGCGTAGAATGACATCCAGATGTGGGGACCACTCAGAGTCAGTATAAGACAGGCACGTGCAACATTTAGGCTGCCATCACTAGAGGCAGAGCACGTCCCAGGAGCCAGTGGTAGTTACAAAAGACACCAGTCAAGTCTGGGCGATGCTCTGATGGGGGTGCCACAGCCCCCATCCAAGCCGGCTCCTGGCTTCTAGCCGACTTCCGGTTCTCTGACGGAAGAACCGACCATCTCTAGAAGAGTGACGGACTCCAGAATTCCCATCGATTCTGAATCCATTGGTCTGAAGAGGAGCCTACAATTCTGCATTTCTAACAAGCACTCCAGTGGTGCACAGGCTGCTGGTCCATGGACCACACTATAACTAGTGAGGCGGGAGGCTCCATGCTCATGTTCCAGGGGAGAACAAAGACCAGTTGGCTCACATGACCTGAGCAAGGTGAGCCAGCTCATCAAAGGCCAAGCAAGACCAAGATGCTCACTTTATTGGAAACTGTGGCTCTTTACATATGGCGGCATTTTATTTTGTTTTTCATCTCTTACATTGAGCAGAAAGTGTTGAGCTGCTTTTCTTGAGAAGCGTAGGACTCCTGGATGCAACGATGTACATGCATTTCTCAGTGGCCACCATATCTTTTCAGTGTCCAAGGTCAGGATGACATACAAGAAAGTGAACTGGTAAACTTGATCATTGCATTTTAGCCAGATCCCCAGGGGAAAAAGTCTGGTCTAAGAGACCTTCAAGCTCACTTCCAGCTTCTGTGTTATGTGTGTGTGTGTGTGTGTACTCACTTCCAAATGTTTAGTTTCTTTTATTTACATTTATATATACATATACACACATACACACACACACACACACACATATACATAGTAGAGGCTTGGTGCACGAAATTCATGTACTTGCCGGGTGGGGTGGGGGAAGTCCCTCAGCCTGGACTATGCCCTCTTGCAGTCCGGAAGCCCTCTGGGTATGTCCAACTGACGACTTAGGCCTGCGCCCCCACCTCTCCCCCAATGTGGCAATTGGACATCCTTAGTACTACCGCCAAGGGCAGGAGAGGCTCCCTCCACCATCACCGTGCTCACCAGCCGTGAGCCTGGCTTTCTGGCTGAGTAGTGCTCCCCCATGGGAGCGCACTGACCACCAAAGGGCAGCTCCTGCTTTGAGCTTCTGCCCCGTGATGGTCAGTGCACATCATAGCAACCATTCTTTCTGCCATCAAGCCGAAACCAGCTCTCCAACATCCCCTGAGGGGTCCCGGATTGTGAGAGGGCGCAGGCCATGCCAAGGGACCCCACTGGCACACAATCTTGGCTGGGGAGGGACCCGGGAGGTTGGCCAGCTGAGGAGGGCTCCAGGGCATGTCCAGCCTATCTTGCTCAGTCCTAAGCAAACAGACGCCAGCAGCAAGCTAACCTGTTGGACAGAGTGTCTTCCCCCTGGTGGTCAGTGTACATCATAGCGAGCGGTTGAGTGGCCTTAGCAGATCATTAGCATATTATGATTTGATTGGCTGAAGGGCTGACCAGACGACCAGACACTTAGCATATTAGGCTTTTATGATATAGGATTTTTATTGATTTCAGAGAGAAGGGAGAGGGAAGAGAGAGAAACATCAATGATGAGAGAGAATCACTGATCGGCTGCCTCCTGCACACCCCCTACTGGGGATCAACCCCACAACCTGAGCATGTGCCCTTGACTGGAATCGAACCCAGGACCTTTTAGTCTGCAGGCCAACACTATCCACTAAACCACACCAGCTAAGGCTGTTTAGTTTCTTTATACTACATGGAAGCTTGAGCCTGTAGGACCCATGTTTAGCTTCAAACACCCTGAGATGGGGCAGGAGGAGGTAGACACCCAGTTCTGCAGGTTGGTCCAACTCAGTTTCCCACTGCGGCTGGGGTGCAAGGACTCAGAACTCCCTTACCCCGAGAGCTCATCAAAGCTCACAGCCAAATAGGAAAGCGCAGAAATAACTAACCTCAGTCTCCCCCCCGCCCCCCAAGCGTCACCTAATCTGTCAGACCTGTCTTTAGTAGCCCTATACCAGGCTGACAGCTCCCCCCTCCCATGTGTGGATCGGCAGGGACAGACGCCCCCCTCCCCTAAGATTCACTTACAGTAACTGCTGATGGAGCGAAGAGCAAACAATAGAAGGCTGTCAGGCCCGCCAGCCAGCCCGGGATGTGCGCGCTGCGCTGACAGCCCAGGGCCTCAGAGGGTAAACTGCTTTGCTGGAACTAATTAAACAGATGAAATTATTACATGAATATGCAGATGTTGTTTACATTTTACCATATGGTATTATTTCAGGTAATAACTCGCGGGAGAATCCCTCCCTCTCATCAAGAGAAACTGGGAGGAAGCGCGGGCCCCACGTGGCCCCTCTTGGTTGCTAGGGAGACGCTGGTGACGCGGGTGCGCACTCTGGGTCTCCGGGAGTGCTCGGCCGGGCTCCCCGGGGCACGGCGGGATTTTCTTGTATGGAAGTCCTTACATAGTGATGCCTTTATTTCAAAAGCAGCAATTCCCGCACCCGGCCAGCGTGGCTCAGTGGTTGGACGCCTACCTATTAACCGGGAGGTCACGATTGGATGCAGGGTCAGGTCCTAGGTTGATGGCTCGATCCCCAGTGTGGGGTACACAGGAAGCAGCCATCCATGATTCTCTCTCATCATCGATGTTTCTATCTCACTAGCCCTCTCCCTTCCTCTGAAACCAATTTAAAAAAAAATTTTTTTTAAGGGTAAATTCCTGCCCTCGCTGGTTTGGCTCCATTTGGCTCAATGGATAGAGTGTCAGCCTGTGGAATAAAAGGTCCCGGGTTTGATTCCAGTCAAAGGCACATGCCCGGGTTGCAGGCGCAATCCCCAGTAGGGGGCGTGCAAGAAGCAGCCCATCCATCATTGATGTTTTTCTCTCTCTCCCTCTCCCTTCCTCTCTGAAATCAATAAAAGTATTAAAAATAATAAAAATAGCCCTGACTGGTTTGGCTCAGTGGCTAGAGAGTCGGCCTGTGGACTGAAAGGTCCCAGGTTCGATTCCGGTCAAGGGCATGGACCTTGGTTGCGGGCACATCCCCAGTGGGAGGTGTGCAGGAGGCAGCTGATCAATGTTTCTCTCTCATGGATGTTTCTAACTATCTCTCTCCCTTCCTCTCTGTAAAAAATCAATAAAATATATTTAAATTAATAATAATGATAACAATAATAAAGGGTAGATTCCTGGAAGTGAAACTTCTGGATCTAAAGGAACACCACTTTTTAATTTAAGAGAATTTCCCGATAGTCTCCCTAAAAAGGTAGTAATAATGAGCACGGTATGTGTTTCTTCCATCAGCAGCACACAAGAGGGCGGGGCGCCCATGTCCCCCATGATGCCGTGTGTGACTGCTGTTTGTATGATTCTTGGTGCTGTTCTCATTTTGCTGATAGGGGGGTTGAAAGTGGCATATTTTTGTCGGCATTTTTTCACTGTGCGAAAAGTTCAGCGTCACTCTCTGAGCGCCTGTTGTCTGCCATGATTTCCTCTTCCTTGAACTCTGAGCTAATATCTAGTTCCTGTGTTTCTGTGAAGCTGTCTGTGTCTCTCATACACATGCGGGACCGGAGATGAATTCTTTGTTTATCACATATGTGGCGAGTATCACCCTGATCGGTTTGGCTCAGTGGATAGAGGGTCGGCCTGCGGACTGAAGGGTCCCAGGTTCGATTCAGGTCAAGGGCATGTACCTTGGTTGCAGGCACATCCCCGGTAGGGGTTATGCAGGAGGCAGCTGATCAGTGTTTCTCTCTCATCGATGTTTCTAACTCTCTATCCCTCTCCCTTCCTCTCTGTAAAAAGTCAATAAAATATTTTTAAAAAACATATTTATATGGCGAGTATCTCTTCCCAGGCTCTGTCTGTTTTCCCTCAGAGCATCTTCGATTCTTAAGTCTCTTTTTTAAAAAAAAAAAAAAAAAAAGAAGGCCTTTCCCACGCTGAGGTTACTCAAATATGCATTGAACGTTTAATTAGTTTATTTTTATACTTCCTTTTTCTTCTGGAAAATTTTCTTGGCTGGTTTCAATATTTATTTTTTTTCCATGTGAACTTGAGATTCCTTCTGTCACATTCCTTACTGCAAAAAAACATTGGCGTTCTAATTAGAATTAAATCAAAGTGATATAATAACTTGAAAACATTTGATATTCTAGAATCTTATGCAGTTATCAGTATTATTGACTCTTTCTAACTTGTTTCTTTTTTTTTTATTGATTTCAGAGAGGAAGGGAGAAAGAGAGAGGGATAGAACCATCAATGATGAGAGAGAATCATGGATCGGCTGCCTCCTGCACGCCCCCTATTGAGGATCGAGCCCGAAACCCGGGCACGCGCCCTGACTGGGAATCGAACTGTGACCTCCTGGTTCATAGGTCGATGCTCAACCACTGAACCACACAGCCCAGCTAACTTGTTTCTTATTGTAAACTTTCAATAAGACTTTAACTTTTCTCTTCAATGAAATCCTATGACTTTCTTGGGCTTTCGCTTTCTCATGTTTATTGTGAATCCATTTTTTTTTCTATCCTTGCACTTTTAATTGAGAAATTACATATATCCATATTACGCCATAATTCTACTTACCTTATTAATTCTAATAGATATTAGTGGCTTCTCTTAGGTTTACTAAGTATGCAATCATATCTTCTGCCAAGAGAGATACTTTTAGATTTTTTTTTAAATAGGCAATGAAACATTTCATTTCTTTTGTTTATTGCAAGGGCCTAAGAGTGCATATTTCCCAAGCCTCATTCCAGAGAGTCCATTCCATTACATTTAAGGAATCTCTTTTATTTTAGAGGGAGAGGAAGGAAGGGAGGGATGGAGGGAGGGAGGAACAGAAAGAGAGAGAGAGGAAGTTCCCCTTATTTATGCATTCATTGGTTGTTTGGTTGATTCTTATATGTGCCCTGACTGGGGAACGAACCCACAACCTTGGTGCAACCGGATGATGCTCTAACCAACTGAGCTACCAGCCAGGACTTAAGGAACCTCCTAAAAGCTCCCAGGTACAGTGAGCTGAGGAGGAGGCAGACGCGAAATGACGGGTTACATTTACGGGAATGATTCAGGGGTCCCTTTAAAGCTGGAGGCTGTACTTTTACAGAGAGAAATGGTGGTGGGCGTTTTATGTAAGAGACACAAATCAATCACCTATGAAACCTCAGGGCTGTGCCAGGCTGGTGTGGCTCAGTGGCTGAGCGTCGACCTATGCACCAAGAGGTCACGGTTCAATTCCCTGTCGAGGCACATGGCCGGGTTGTGGGCTGGATCCCCAGTGTATCAGTAATTCTCTCTCATCATTGCTATTTCTCTCCCTCTCTCTCCCTCTCCCTTCCGCGCTGAAATCAATAAAAATACTTTTTAAAAAATTAGAAAAAGAAAACACAGAGGCGTAACTTAGATGGACCTCGCTGTGTTCTCCTGACCGCAGTTGGATTTCACGCCTTCAGTTCCCTCCTGCATGAAAATCCGAGCGCTTTCACAAAACACGGCGGCGGGCACGCTGCCCTGTGATGGCCCATCAGCCACAGCGCGTCTGCTCGCTGGGTACGCCGAGAAGTTCACACGCCATGGCTTATCTCCTTCCACACCTAAATGCATTTTCCGAAGAACCGAGAGAGACTCGTCGAGCCTTACGCTAAGAAGAGGGATGCAGCGTTTAAGTGGGCTTGGAATTGAATCCCGAGTCTTCCGGGACAAGTGATGCAAGTGTAGACTGTCCTCTGCTTGCTGCTGGAAGTAAACAGCAAGAGGCACCTCCCAGGGATGCGGCTGTTGGTGCAAATGCAGACGCCTGTGTCTGTCTCCCAGGGACTGTGTAGCCCACAGTCCAGGACAGTGTTGGCCTGCAGCAGCTCTAGGGCAGCTGCTCGTTTGCAATCTCCGAAACCCTTCAGCAGGGGTCCTCAAACTTTTTAAACAGGGGGCCAGTTCACTGTCCCTCAGACCGTTGGAGGGCCGGGCTATAGTTTAAAAAAAAAACCAAAAAACTATGAACAAATTCCTATGCACACTGCACATATCTTATTTTGAAGTAAAAAAAAAAAAAAAAAAAAGGCGGAAAAACACCCGGCGGGCCGGATAAATGTCCTCGGCGGCCACATGTGGCCCGCGGGCCGGGGTTGGAGGACGCCTGCCCTTCGGTGTGTGTGCTGCCAGTGTCGCGGCTCTGCTGCAAGCGAGAGGCGTGGCTGACTTACCAAAAGAAAAGTATTTGAGCAACGAAAAGGAGCTACTCTACCAGAATGTAGTGTGTTTCTTTTGTTTTGTTTTTGAGATTTTTTAATATATTTTTATTGATTTCGGAGAGGAATGGGGAGAGAGAGAGAGAGAGAGAGAGAGAGAGAGAGAGGAGAGAGAGAGAAACATCAATGATGAGAGAGAATCCTTGATCAGCTGCCTCCTCCATGCCTCCTACTGGGGATCGAGCCCACAGCCCAGGCATGTGCCCTGACCGGGAACCGAACCGTGACCTCCTGGTTCATAGTTCCACGCTCAGCCACCGAGCCACGCCGGCCGGGCTATGCTATATTACTCTAAGGCTTCAAATATGAGCAAACCATAGGAAGTAAATTAATCACAGTTTTTTCAGGAAGAAGAATACATTTATTAAACATTGCTATCGCCCTGACCTGTTTGGCTCAGTGGATAGAGCATCGGCCTGCGAACTGAAAGGTCCCAGGTTCGATTCCGGTCAAGGGCATGGACCTTGGTTGTGGGCACATCCCCAGTGGGAGGTGTGCAGGAGGCAGCTGATCGATGTTTCTCTCTCATCGATGTTTCTAACTCTCTATCCCTCTCCCCTCCTCTCTGTAAAAAAAAATCAATAAAATATATTAAAACAAAAAACAAAAAAAAAACAGTGCTATCATTTTGGCATCTCCATTTGGGGTTCCTGCTCGTCCTTCTTCTCTCCGGGCGAAGGGATGGGCACTCTGTACCCGCAGGGCCAGCATTTTGAAGGAGGGCATTCCTCACGGGCATGGTGAGGTTTTGCACCTGTAATTATTTTGGGCCCCCAAATTGGCTTCACCCATAATGGCTCCCAGAAACAGCTCATTGTAGCTGCCGTTAGCCACTTGTGGGTGTAATTAGCTGCTTGCCCTTCGTCTGCGTGGAAAAGCCCAAATCTCCCCATAATTAGTCGATTGTGGACGCTGTTACTTTCACAAGAGGGGGAAGGCTGGATTATCTCCCTTAAAATTCCTCGGATGAAGTCTTTCCGTGGGAGTCTCAGCGCATGGCAAGTGCGAAGGTTCCGGGAGTCAAATGGTTTGGAAGTGGCTTTACTTTCCCTACCTGTATTCTTAGAGGCTACAAACCAAACAGATGCTAGACGGAGGTCTCGACAATAGAAACCGATTCTTCTCATCTACAAATGGTGAAATGGCAGCATTATTTTTCTTGTCAAAATTGTGCTCTTCATGCCCAGCCAGCGTGACTCAGTGGTTGAGCATCGACCTATGAACCTGGAGGTCGCGGGTCGAGTCCCGGTCAGGGCACATGGTGCCCGGGTTGCAGGCTCGATCCCCAGTAGGGGGCGTGCAGGAGGCAGCCGATCCTTGATCCTCTCTCACCATGGATGTTTCTACCTCTCCCTCTCCCTTCCTCTCTGAAATCAATAAAAATATATTGAAAATTGTGCTCTTCAGGGAATGTAGTCCATAATATTGCAATAACTGCACGGTGACAGATGGTAACGAGACTTAAGGTGGCAATTACATTGTGAGGTATATAAATGTTGAATCACTGTGTTGTACACCTGAAAGGAATACACTATTATATGCCAGCTCTGCTTTAATTTAAAAAAAAAAAAAAAACATTAAGTGCATTGCAAAAAAATAAATTATATTCCTACTAAAAATATATATAAAATCTGTACGGTACTTACATAACAGATTCCTGCTGTAAAGGGCCCCAACATGTAGGAAGTTTCTTTATACAGTGGATTTATGAAGCTTCATAAAATTAGAGGCAGAACACCTCAGGGTGGGAGTTAAACCATTAGCTCTCATATGCAAAGGGGGGCGGGGCTTTGGGCATGCTGTTTCACATCACTAGCCTTAGTGTTCTCCTCCATAAAATGGGAACACGGAGCCAGGTTGTTGTAAAAATGGCACAGAAGCATAGTATTCTGACTATTCTGTGACACTTCTTTTTTTTAATATTTTTTATTGATTTTTTACATAGAGGAAGAGAGAGGGATAAAGAGTTAGAAACATCGATGAGAGAGAAACATCGATCAGCTGCCTCCTGCACACTCCCCACTGGGGATGTGCCGGCAACCAAGGTACATGCCCTTGGCTGGAATTGAACCTGGGACCCTTCAGTCCACAGGCCGACGCTCTATCCACTGAGCCAAACCGGTTAGGGCCTATGACACTTCTTAGACTGACTGCAGCAAGTGATATTCAGTTCTTCGCTCGCTTTGTAAAGCATAGCGTCTTTCGTGTATCGTGTTGAAGTGGGATTTGATATTTGCTCTTCAGATGGGGGCTCCCATAAAAATATAAAATTCTCTCTGGCCATCACTTGTTTCTCTCCTATGAATTTTTATACTTTCAGTATTTTTTTTAAAAGCACGAATATTTTTTAATGTATTTTTATTGATTTCAGAGAGGGAGTGTGAGAGAGAATCATTGATCGGCTTCCTCCTGCACGCCCCCTACTGGAGATCAAGCCCACAACTCAGGCATGTGCCCTTGACTGGAATCGAACCTGGGACCCTTCAGTCTGAAGGCTGACCCTCTACCCCCTGAGCCAAACTGGCTAGGGCCAAAAAAGCATGCATATTTTTAATGGCAGATTTTAGTGGAGCATAATTAATTTTCACATACTATCCTGACATGGCTGTTCATATAGATGTAGTGTTGTAATGTAGCTTATATAGAAATGTGAACTTGTGTTATGTGGGTAGCACCACTTCCTGGAAAGTGACAAAGGATTCTTAGAATTCTGACCCTTAGAGCATCTTCCTTGGTCAAATGCTCATCCTATATGATAAAAGCCTAATATGCAAATTGTCCCCTCGACTGGGAGTTCGACCAGGAGTTCAGCCAGAGAGACAGGGCTGGCCAGCCAACCGCCTGCAGCCCCTTGCCCTGGCTGACGCATGCACAAATTCATGCACCAGGCCTCTAGTGTCCAAGAAAGAGCAAGAGAGGCTGTGGGGCCACCCAGGCCATGGAGGGGCTGACCACAGGACCCTGGCTTCCACTCCAAGTGTAGCCTGTTGGTGTTAATGCTCCCACCACCGTTCCCCATTATTGAACAATAAAAGGAAAATGCTAAGGCAGCGGTTTGACCCCCTTTGGGGGTCGAAATACCCTTTTGCAGGGGTCGCCTAAGACCATCCTGCATATCGGATATTTACATGACGATTCATAACAGTAGCAACATTACAGTTGTGAAGTAGAGGAACTGTGTTTAAAGGGCCAGAGGTTGAGAACCACTGAGGTGGAGTCTAAGATGTTCAGAGATCATTTGAATTTTAACCATAAACTATAACATTGCCGCGTTTGGCCGTAGATTTTTTTTTCTCTGCTTCCAAAACTATATACATCCTGCTTATCATGTGAGCGTTTGCATGTCTGTGCATCTGTGTGTGTGCGTGTGCGTGTGCATGTGCATGTGTGTGCCTGTGTGGATGTGTGAGTGAATAATGTTGTCATAAAGTAGACAGGAGGCTTGGGAGCTCGAAGCAATATCTTCCCCACTAACCTGCTTTATTGCTGCCATCCCCTCCCTCCCGGGCATGCAGTCAGCTGAGACCAGGCCAAATTGGCAGTGATTTTCCCAAAGCCCGGGATCCCTGGGAGCTGCCAGCCAGGATTCTCTCCCCACCAGCCCTCCCCGGGGTCAGCAGCGGCCCTGGCTCCCGGCTGCCCTGGGCTGGGTCAGGAGTCAGGACCCATATAGGGGTCCATCTCAAAGTCACACCAGGAGGGCGTTCTCCAGCCCCGCCCCTAGGGTTTCCAGAGTGACAGCTGTCCTTCCAGATTCTCTGACTTCTTAGGAGCGGCTGAAAGAAAGGGACCTTTTGGTGGCCTAGGGGTTAAGTTGCTGACACAGTTGTTCTACCAAAAAAAATAATAATTTGGGGAGACGCGCCTGGGCTGTTGGTAAGCAGATCTGAGATAATTGCAGAGGGGCTGCTTATCACGGGCGGGCAATAGACCTGTGACAACATTGCATCCGATGGAAAAAATGGGAACCAAAATGAATAGTGACAGGAGTGGGGAATACAAGCCGTAAACTCGATAGCGAGTCCTGAAATCCAGTCTAACCCAATAAGCGCATGCTCCTGCTATTGTATTAATACCGTTAAGATGGCATCACGTTTTAACAAATGGGATGAAGGTGGGGGAACGCTGTTTTTAGCCGTCATTCACGCGTGGCGTGGATTCCAGGCAGGAGATCTTTTATTTTTTTTTAAGCCACTGAAACTCCGACTTAGCGCCCTGAGGAGCCAGCCTTGGACTCCAAAGGTATCCAAAGAGGAGGTGAAAATGGAGCTAACAATTACGGAAGATGGTTGTGGTCTGTTTGGATTGTTTTGTAGTTTATGGTGGTGGTTGTTTTTAATTTCAGACAAGGAGAGGGAGTCAGAAACATCAGTGAGGAGAGAGAATCATCGATCAGCTGCCTCCTGCACGCCCCCTATTGGGGATCAAGCCTGCCACTGGGGCATGTGTCCTGACCAGGAATCGAACCATGACCTCCTGGTTCACAGGTCAATGCTCAGCCACCGCGCCACGCCGGCCGGGCAGCGCTACTCCTTTAAATGGGAGAAACAGACGCACGGGGTTCCTTAAACGAGTTCAAGTTTGCCCAGCCTGCTGGACACACACACAGGAGGTGTCCTGCCCTTTTGCTCAGGTGTCTGAAAAGGTGACGGTGACCTTTGGATCCAGAACCCTCTCTTTGTCTCATTTAAACACGACCATCGGGGAATACAATTAGTCGTTTATATAAGCTCCGAGAAATCATATGCGATTTACCAAGAATAATTCCTCAACATTTTTAATTTATTTTATGTTATTTGTGAATCCTCGCCCGAGGATATTTACCCATGGATTTTTAGACAGAGTGGGAAGAAAGAGGGAGAGACAGAGAGAAACATCGATGTGAGAGAAACACATCGATTAGCTGCCTCCTACATGCACCTGGACCAGGGCCCGGGCCAGGGAGGAGCCTGGCACCGAGGTACCTGCCGTTGACCGGAATCGAACCCGGGACCCTTTGGTCCACAGGCCAGTGCTCTATCCACTGGGCCACACCGGCTCGGTCTTCCCCATATTTTTAATCTAATCCTGCAGGCCAGCCTGTAAGTCACAGACACGGGCTCCCCACCAGCTAGCTGCACGTTTCACTCCCACGTCTCCCTCCCCCTCCGTCCCTGTGCGATGGGCTTTCATTCTCGACGAGGCATCAGAACTTGACTTACGGGGGCCGAGCTGGGAGCCCCGGGCCCGGGCCTGCCTGTCAGCTCAGGCCTAAAGGGATTTGGTTCAGTGTCGGAGGTCACTTTCTTCTCTTGCCTTTCTTAAAACAAAGGGAGGCGGCGGGGGCTCTGGGGAGAGAGAGAGGGAGGGTGAGGGGGGAGGGAGGATGCTCGAGCAGGCACACAAGTGTTTTATTTTAATATATATTTTATTTATGTCAGAGAGAAAGGGAAAGGGAGAGAGAGATAGGAACACCTATGGTGAGAGGATCATCCATTGGCTGCCTCCTGCACGCCCCCTACTGGGGATCAGGTCCACCACCCGGGCACGTGCCCTTGACCGGAATAGAACCCCGTCAGTCCGAAGACCGACGCTCTATCCACTGAGCCACACCGGCCAGGGCCACACCGGTGTGTATCGATGCCCCGTGAATCCCTCAGCTGCCGGTCAGGGAGCCCAGAGCCTCTGCCGAGGTGTTTCCATCAGCCGAGGGGGTCGCTGACGGTCACCGGAGACGCGGGTTGTGCAACTCCAAACTCCGCGGCCCCTGCAGGAGAGGCCGATGGCAATCAGCGCCGTGTCAGGGCCTGTCGGCGCGCAGCGCAGACATAAAACACGCGGAAACATCAATAAGCAACACGCCTCTGACAGCTCGGAGACATCGCCGCTGACAAGCAGAGAAAGGGGTGAGGTGAGGGCTCCAGGGGGACATTTCACATGCCTAACAGGCGGCGGAAAGGCCGGCGGGCTCCGGCGAGGCGGGGGGGACGACAAGATAAAGTCTCGCAGGTTATCACCTGGTTGGAGGTGGGTCCCTCCTGGCGAGGCCACGGGAGGAGGCAATGACAGGCCCTCGCTCGCTCCCCGCCCCTCACCCCCCCCCCCACTTCTGAATGGTTCCCAGAACCTAGCCACAGTGGTAAGGTTGCCCAGACAACGTTCCTTCCCGCAGGAAGAGGTTTTTGTTTTTTTTTTAATGTTAAAAAGGGGGAAGAAAAAAAAAAAAAAAAAACCAAGGC